>JAMZAV010010063.1:0-23575 GCA_024449915.1 Sweltsa coloradensis
TCTTTTTCGTCTATCTTTTGCCGTTTAATTGTTGTGATTTTTTTAGTTTTTCTTTGAAATGCGACTAAAATTTAGGTGTGTTTGGACCAACCTAATTACATTAAATATTGTTTTAAAATAGAATATTCTTTATCCATCACTTGCGCTGAACTGTCAGTTTCAATTCGAGTCCTTCCTTTAAATGATATAACCAAAATTGCTGAGTAGTGGAACTTATAGTGCGGCCGTGTAACTACCTCGAAAAATCGTCCGCGACGACCGATGTCAAATTGTTTGAACGCGTCAGATGGCGGCGTGAGCGGTTGTCTTCTCAACTCGGTCGGCTGACCGGAACTACGATGTAACCTTGAGTGCGCGTGCGCGAAGTTCAAGCGACAGTAAACAATTCGGTGAAAAGCGGCCGGGCATAATAAGGTTTCGAGCGACCCACTGTTTATACTTTGGGATAGGTGATAACATAACATTATCGGTATTTGTTAACTGAAGGGCTGAAATCAATTCATTTTAACATAAGCATGCACTTTCACAGCTGCAGTTGTAGTAAGAGTAAACGATAGTCCAAAATCCAGTTGAGACCGCGTAACTCATCTCGCACTCGCACTCCACCTACCTACCTACACTGTTATAAAATTTTCCATAAAAAAACGGAGAAAGTACTGGTAATTTTGGATCCAGAGAACTCACGTAAATTAACGGAGATTTTGTTTCAGAAGTTAATGGAGTTTTCAGTTAAAAAAAGGAAACCTCCGCTAAATTACAGAAACACTCCGTTATTTTGTTTAACAACTGCGTGTATATCACAATATTTCTGTTAATTAACGGAGATATTAGTTTATTTATGTAACACAGTTTTCTGTAATTCGATATAAATTTCTGTCAAATTACAGAACGTCTTTGTTATTTTATCCATGCTTAATAAAATTTCTACATAAATAATGGAATTTTGGATTTCACTATTCTGCATACACATATTTTACATACTATACAGTATTACATTACTATATTGGGCATAAGTTTGACAAATTAACTAAATTGGCTAAATCAGTTAACATAATTTAGATCTACATGTATAAGGATAGCAAAAACAAGAGTGAAGGAATATTTCAGGAATTTTGCATAGCAACCTTTACATCCAAGTAGCATTTCTTGCTAATTAAGTAAGTATTACTTGGCATACGTAGCGTTAATTTGATATGTTGTAATGGAGGCAACTCTTTATAAAATGCAAAGTCACAAATCTTGAAGTACTAACTATATTTACAAATGCTAATTGGATGTCAACGCGGCTTTGGAATTTGAAAAATACATTATTCTTCAGAATATTAATACTGGAGTCTTTTATTTTGATATTATGCTTACATGATATGATACCTAATTATATGAGCCATATGGTATATACCCTAATTAAAAAAGGTTTTTCCAACCAAACTATAATATGCAATGTACACATTCAGTAAATACAAATTATGCACACAAACATTAACACACTACACAATAGGTAGTAGGGTAGATAAGCACATAAGACTTTAAAAAAACATTATTATATATATACAATATTAAGGCTAATTGTCTGGTTACCACAGACATATTGCTACATTTTCAAAGAGAATAAAAGAGGGCTAGGCCTACATGAATTAGTGAAACTAATTACCGTATCAGACCGAATACAGCGCGATGTTTTTTCCCAAAATACAATCTCAAAAACGGCACTCGTGTTATTTCCGCGCTCTTGCATTTGAAATAGTGCCTGAACATAGGCCACCCGCAATACAACTCCCACGTATCGGCTGCTGCGCATCGCCCCGCCGAACCCGTGACGGCATCACGGGAAAAGACCGTGGGAATACTGCCGCGTATGTGTGCGTTTGGTGGAGAATAACCACCAAAATAACTGTGCGTACTATTAAAAAGTTTTTTCTTGGGAACCAATTCTTAGGTCACAATGATGTCATCCCTAAATCTGACAGGTGAACTCTAGTTGGCCTATGTAAGCTTGTGCTCGGCCCTACGCTGTTAAAAAACATAGGACTAGGCCCTAACATTGTTCAAAATGTTTTGTTGCAAGAGCTATTCATTCATTGTATTGTAAATGAAAAATGTTTCTTGTACATTTCGTTTTCTTCGATTGTTTCCTTTTCTTGAAATTATTCCGAAAAATTGGGGGTGTGATATTTTTGAGATTGTGCTATATTCTGTCCAATACGATAAAAAGAGTGTGCAAGTCCGAGGTATAAAAGTCTAGCCGAGCCAAGAATGGGCAAAAAAGTTTTGACTTAAGAACTTGAAAAATATGTAGGCCTACCGTTTATTAATACCAAGTTTCACAATTTTAGTCAAACAAAATTAGTTGACAATTACAAAGTTTTTATTGCAGCCTAAAACATGGTCCGGCCTAAAATGTGCAGGTTGTTAAGCTTTTTAAATTTACTGTGTAGCATTGTTTGAACATTTTTTGTAGACTGACAACGGATAAAACAGAAATTCATATTACTTCCTCTTGCACGTAGGAATATAAAACATTTTGTCGAGCATAAGCCTATGTTTCAAAGAGTAGGAACAATTCTAGATTTGACAGTCAGATTTTACATTATTGAGTGTGATTCTGATTCTAGTCAGAAACATATACTAACCAAGCTTAGGCATAGGCTGCATATAAACACATAATATGGACGAAGAATGAGCAAGGTTGGTAACAAAAATAATCAAAATAATTAAATTTACAAGTGAGCATATCTGCCACATTTTCCAGATTTTCTGTAAAATTTACTGAAATGGTGTTTCCTTTACGGTTGTACAATTTTCCTGCAAATCTTACATTTTTTTCTTCGAATATCCTGTAATTCAATTTTCAAATGTTACGAAATTCTAAGATTCTACGACGATTCAAACATAGTGCGCAAATGTATGCCGGATGTGGCAACATGCCCCGCCTAAAGCTCTCGTTCCGCCACAGCCACGCCTACACTCTAAAATCTCGAAACCAAAGCAAATACAGCTAGGACTGTTTTGACAACAAGTGGGAAATCATGGTGAAGGTAAGGCCTAGCCTAGCTTGCATTTCGTAGCTCTCGTATTGAAGTAGACAATCAACCACATTGTTTTATTGCGGGGACTGATTGTGGTATGGTAGGCTTATAAGTTGAATAAGACAATCAACCACATTGTTTTATCGCGGACGCAAGCTTAGTGAAGTGTTCTGTGCGTTTGATAGTGCTACACTATTCGTTTGTTTGCAACTTTCTAGGCCCTAAAGCCAGTGTTTTCCAAAGCAGTCATCGACGGATAACTCGGGACTCATGCATGTTTCCACGTTGGACTGATTGTGGTATGGTAGGCTTATAAGTTGAATAAGACAATCAACCACATAGTTTTTTTGCGGACGCAAGCTTAATGAAGTGTTCTGTGAGTTTGATAGTGCAACACTATTCGTTTGTTCGCAACATTCTAGGCCCCAAAAGCCAGTGTTTTCCAAAGCAGTCATAGCAGTCACGGATAACTCGGGACTCATGCGTGTTTTCACGTTGGACTGATTGTGGTATGGTAGGCTTATAAGTTGAATAAGACAATCAACCACATTGTTTTATCCCGGACGCAAGCTTAGTGAAGTGTTCTGTGAGTTTGATAGTGCTACACTATTCGTTTGTTCGCAACATTCTAGGCCCTAAAGCCAGTGTTTTCCAAAGCAGTCATCGACGGATAACTCGGGACTCATGAGTGTTTCCACGTTGGACTGACTGTGGTATGGTAGGCTTATAAGTTGAATTAGACAATCAACCACATTGTTTTATCCCGGACGCAAGCTTAGTGAAGTGTTCTGTGAGTTTGATAGTGCAACACTATTCGTTTGTTTGCAACATTCTAGGCCCTAAAGCCAGTGTTTTCCAAAGCAGTCATCGACGGATAACTCGGGACTCACGAGTGTTTCTACGTTAGACTGATTGTGGTATGGTAGGCTTATAAGTTGAATTAGACAATCAACCACATTGTTTTATCGCGGACGCAAGCTTAGTGCTACATATACTATTCGTCGGTTCGCGACTTTCTAGCCCTAAAAGTTTTCTAACAGTGTACGGCCGTCAAGGCTCTAGCCTCTGGGTGAGTGTGACTGTCTGAGCCTTCTAGAGCCAGTGTTTTTTAAGCCGTTATCGACCCCTGGGCCAAGCCTAGGCCATGAGTAGGGTAGCTACCTAGGCCTAGCACTAGCAATAACACGGACTCATGCGTGTTTCCACGTGGGACTGATTTAGATATTCTGTTGACTTTTACTCATATTTTACAATGGGTGGGGGAAAAATCTCAAAAGCTGGACTGGTTTTTTAAGCCTGCAAACAAAGCCAATGCATTGCCAGTTGTAAAAGGCAAAATAGGCCTAGGCCTACTGCCTGCTGTGAATGCCAAAGCCATCACTCAGTTTGCTGAGAATGCTCAAGATTCCCCAGTCTGTGGATATAGGCCTACATGAAGGGCTCTAAGTTTCCATACAGTCTACTGATACCCTACCTCAGGCCTAGATCTACTATCAATTTCAACTCCACATTCTGCATCTACTGACCAATCAATTGCCAATAGGTACCAAAAACTTGCTAAAATGCACCAAATTGCACCCAAAAGTCAAACAAAATTGCCCCCGGACCCCCACAGCCCCAGCATGTGTGGATCGAGTTTTACTTATTTGGGAAATTTTAACTTGGCAGGTATGCAGTGAGTCCAAACATAAAACTATAATTTATTTTAAGATGACGGATCATTTCAAAATTACCTCACAATGCAAAGGCATCTGTCTAGTTTTTTTACTTTGAATATAAAGATTCGAGTTAGAAGTTGTTGTAACGAAAAATTATTGGGTTCAAAGTTTTGCGAATCTATGAACGGTATTCGAAAGTACGGTAGGCCTATACTGTATCAACTATTCGATTTATCATTGAAAACTAAGAGAAAAAAACCCTAAGCAATGAGGGTTTCGAAGTCTTCAAGAGCATTTACGAGGGACAACACCTTGGCATTAAATGAATGGTGAGGGTTCCCCTTCTTCTTGCACGCCTTTGTGCCCGACCCCGAACCCGGATTTATCTTCACAATACACCTGAAACACACAAAATAAAAAAACATTACTTTAATCTATGAATAATGGAAACAGTTCCTGAAAACAGTGATTCAAAATAAGTTCAAAATAATAATTATGTAGACCTAATAAAGAAAAACAATTTTGAATTAACAACTTTGGTGAATGTCAAAAGTCAGAGCAGTATGTTATATACTTGCTCCAACGATAGAATGCAGATGCTTAGTAGTGGTGGGGGTAGTATGAATGCGCGGTAAAAGGAATGTCGTCTTTGTGTATGAAAGAGAAATATCTTTTACCAACGCAAGCAAAAATTATCTGTGCTAGATCACAAAGTTCCTCAGTGTGCAAGATCCACGCCGAGCTAGCGTGAATAGAATTGACAAAGTTGTTATGTTGGGAAAACAATTTCGAGACACCGGCATTCTTTCGTTGGGACCACTATATAATATATTCATTATTCAAGCTTCACCACAAAGTTACAGATAGCTAATTGGCTGCGGTAGGCAACACAGCCTAAAGCTTCTAGATCTCAAAGAACCTTGGTCAAACTTTAACCTTGTACATTTGTGCACTATGAATTACAATCACTTCACCCCATGACTGCATCCTTGCAAAGCTTGGCAAAAATAAATTAGTCACAATTATAATTTATTCTAATATTTAAAGATAGCTTGTCAAAATTCAATTATGCCCAGCTTCTCAAGGATGCTGTCAAATTTACAAGGGTACATTAGCCTGGCCCTCCATTTAGATTAGGATGACTTCGGGTCGAAAAATCCGGAACCGGATCCACCCGCGCCGGAACCGGTTCCTACACATATTTTTCTTTCTCAATTTTCGTAAATTTGAATCTGCGCGGGCTAATTTCGATTGAAAACATGGGCGGGGCGATAATCGATTCTAATTTCGATAGGGGGCGGAGCCGTGTCCCAGACATTGTAGGAACTGCTTAGTGAGAAACAGTTGAACAAACAATGGCCTACAAGATTGTTTGCTTTCGTTTTCGTTCATAAAGTTTGGATTATGTGATCTTAAACGTGAAAAATAGAATTAGTATATGATTAAAATGTTATTAACAAGTTCTGCAATGTTATTATAACACAACACATGGGCCTAGGCTAAGCCTAGAGGTCAAAATTGTGATGCAACATTCATAGGGCCTAGGCCTAAGAATTTTGCAACCACGGGTGTTTCTGGCTCATTTATTCTCGTCTGTGCCCTTGGCAACTTTTAGGTTAAAAATAGAACCGGTTCCGAAAAAGGGGAACCGGATCGTAATGGAACCGGTTTCCGGGTACCCGACGTCATCCCTAATTTAGATCTCAAAACATATCATTCTGTAAGGCTGTCTTATTTCAAGTTTTTGTACGTAGGAGCTCCTTATGTAATTTCCATTGCTAAATTCATTGTTAAAATATATTTTATGAATATCAATACAAAATATTAGGCTAATTTCTATGGGTCATACTACCAACCATACAAAAATGTAAAACACAAAGAGTATTTTAATACAATCCAGAAATTAAAAAAGTCCGCCCCGACCGGGACTCGAACCACGGATCTCCCACATTCCAGGTGAGCGTCTTAACCCCTAGACCACCAGGACGGGTACATTTTAATCTCTGAATTGTCGTTGCATTATGCTAGGGGTTAAGACGCTCACCTGGAATGTGGGAGATCCGTGGTTCGAGTCCCTGTCGGGGCGGACTTTTTTAATTTCTGGATTGTATTTGGATGAGCGTAGCGAGTGAAGCGAAGACTTCAATTTCACTGACCCCCCAAAAAATTTGGCTCGGGTGTTTTTTTTTTGTTTGTTTGTTTTTTTTGTTTTTTTTTTTTTTTTTTGTTTTTTTGTTTGTTTGTTCGCTCTCTACCGGGCAAACGGCATATGCGATCTTGATGAAAATTTGACAGGACCTTCGAAATCTCTGAACTTAGACTTGCTACGTTTTTGGGTACAATCGAAGAAATATTTCTCATGAATATCGTACTTTTACGATTTTTTTTCGATTTTTAGTGCGATATTTTCGTGACATTTGGGTCGTTTCTGACCAAACGGGTAGGGCTACAATGTTCATATTTCACATGGACATTAAGGTAAAGGTGATGTATTGCTTTTTAAAAGAAAAAAATGAAAAAGTTTGCCAGAATCTATAAAAATAAAGCTTTTAATATAAGTTTTTTGATTTTTTGTGCGATATTTTCGTGCCATTTGAGCCAATTCTGACCAAACGGGTGGGGCTACAACGTTCATATTATACATGGACATTAAGGTTATGGTGATGTAGTACCTTTTGAAAGAAAAAGTTGAAAAAGCTAGCCAGAATCCATAGAAATAAAGCTTTTAATATAAGTTTTTTAAGGTAAAAAATGCCAATTGACAAGAAACAATAGAAACTTGACAACAATCACTTCAATGCGTAGGCAACAAAACAAAGCACTTGCAAAAGTAAAGATGCCACGCAAACTAAAAACTATAAAAAGCTCATCCTTCAACGCGGCGGGACTTTAGCGTTTTCCTAGTAAATAAAAAACAATTACACCTACGGGAGTGTTTCCCGACTAACCAAATCGAGAAACAAAGAGTATGTTCCATTGTTCCGTCAATCGACTGAATGGTGTGTAATAAACTAAACTGCCAATGCTGTGGTTTGATGATTGTGAAACCCGAAAAAATGTGTTCGAAATGAAATCAATACTATTAATTTATAAAATTAAGTACCAAAATGTTTATTTAATCAAATAATTTTTTTATTACTTGATTAAAGATTTGTTTTCCTAAATGAAATAATTTTTTAGAACAAATTACTTGACTAAAGGAACTGTAGCGGTCACTGCTTTATGGTTACACAGTGATCCAATTTGAAATAACCGCGACTTTGCATATGACCGAGTAGGTATACTGACCATAATGACGGCTTCTCCAATCTTCGACATATAATATTTATTATATACATTTTATTTGTTTTCCTCGCAGTAAGAGACTGTCATTGGTACACATTTTCTTGGCTTACACTAGCACTTAGTGGTGCAAATTGGAAACACACCGGTCGATTTATGGAGCTCAGGTCTACAACTTGCACACTTGCTTTTCATACACAGTGTTTAATTATTATCATCATTACTTTAGAATCTACAGTTAAATTTTAAATTAGACTAAGGCCTACACAAACCTTGATGTTCTAACTTTTAATAACGTAGAATGGCATACAGGCACTTGCTAGCTATTGTCACAATCCCACATGTAGCCAAGCACATCTATGCATTTTGCATAAGGATAGCTCTAAAAACTTCCAAATCTAGGACCCCAGTCTGGGCCCGGGGTAGAATTGGCCCAGAGCATGGCTCTGCTGATCGTAAAAGATGATTCAAGAGAAAAAGTCCACCTCACAAACATCAGCTAGTTAGAGCGGAGTATATTACTCCCCAAAACTAGAGGCGAGCTCTGGCAACCGTCTTTGGGGACACCGCCCCCTTCCCTTGACGACCTCCCCTTGACGATGACAATGACATAACGAACGATGACAAAGACAATGACGACCGCGTCGTGAGAAACCCCCCTTCCTCCCCTTACCCGTGGCTGGTTCTGACCAGCATGGGCTACCATCCTCCCCATATTCCTTAGGCTAGAGTGGTGCATTATGACCTAACGGTTGACGCGTTCTCAATCTAAATAAAAAAATAAAAAATAAATAAATCCAAATCCAGGATTTTCAAATGAAGGTCTTTATCTGGCATGTATATGGGCTACCTACTGTCGAATAAATTTGAAATTAATGCAAATTCCCTATCACTAGGGATGCACAGTGATACTTTTTTCATTATCGAATCGATATTATCGATATCACCGACAAAGCCTGTTTCGTTCTATAATTGGAACCTCAAGTGTGGCAATAAGTCAAAACAAAACAATCGTGTTCTGTTTGCTGCCTCGCTGTCTTCGATGTCATGTGTTTGGCTTCCGTTATCGACTATCGATCGATATCGATTATCGTGTGCATCCCTACCCTACCTATCACTAAATCCAAACTCACATTGTGGGAAAGAACTTTGCCAAGAGCATTCGTCTGTAGATTGTTAAAGGGCCCTGCAAAAGGAGTAGCTATAATATCGGCGCGATGCAGTGTCCCCGCATTTCAGTTGGAACTCGGCCCACAATTGTCATATCGGCATAATTATTTTTTAATTTTTTCACGATAAAATTTACAAGAACTTGTGTGATGTCGTTTTTCGAAATTGTATATAAAATGGGCTTATAAAAAATTGCGAACTTGGACAATATTTTAAAAAATTTACCTTCATTTTAGAGCTGTTTAAAAAAATTAAAAAACTTTTTATGGAAAATTTTACATCACAAAAGTCCTAATTTCAACATTTATCTTAAAAATAAAAATAAAAATTACCAAAATCGTGGAGTAGTTACCGTTTAAATACTGAACTACGAATGCATGTTTTCCCGCTATTTTAGGCCTTTTCAGCCCCAGCAAGTGGCGCACTCTGGCGATACGACTTTTTGAGTGACAGGAGGGTTTATTTATTTTCAAAAATAAAAATTTTCATTGGCCACAGAGTAAAACTGTTCAGCTAATGCAGAACACCACTCAATGCATAATACATTTTTAAACTGTTTGCTAGAACACGGCAACAGTAAGACATTATGTTATTTTGTTAAGCTGTTAAGCTTGAATCAACCATTTTATTTTTCACGCTGAGCCCAATAAGAAACTTTACACAGCATAATCATAATCGTGCATACGATATAAATTCGATGGAAAATGCTAAATTATAGTATGACCTGCAATGGTCATCAGTTTCATATTAGGATTACGCCTCGCACATGATGTGAAAACATATTTACTTTATAGCATGAAAACGGTACGCAATCTTTGTTAGCCTAGTATATGATACGTGTCAAATTATAACAGACAAAAAATTTAAAAATTTAAAAATTACTCGTTTTGGAGTCGAACCTGGATCATTCGGTTCTACCCGCGCTTTTTCTTTTTGCGCGAGCTGGAGTATCCACGTTACAAAGTACTCGGACTCATTGCGCAAGGCCATTTAAAAATGGAAAGTAAAATAGTGTTCCAGTTTGGAGTCGTTCTGTGTTTAATTTACACGACTGTCAATACGAAATATCTTAAATATATTGCATTAAATTGTCTCCACTGGGAATAGAACCCGGCCGGTATCCCGCTGTCCGGGTGGTCGGGGCGGATGCTCTTACCAAATGAGCATGGGAGAGGGCCCGTCATGAATTCAGTCTATTGGTAGTTATATTGTATTATTGGGGCGTGATAGTAAGTGTCGATATAATCAAATACAAATAGAGAACATAGTGGGCACTACACCAAAAAAAATCAGAACGTTAAAGGTATATTCACGTGAGAAAATCTAAAGCCGATCATTGTACAAACTGTATTCGCATGGGCATATCCTCATTACACATGAAAGATATCAATTTTGGGTTTTGTTTGTGCCTTTCAAGAACGACGTGGTAACGCAATAAATTAGTCCACAGCTGTCCCCATCCCCCTCCAGCAGCAAGCATTTCTCTTGCAATAGTAAGATATTATTCTCAAGGCCATGCATCGTGTGTAAAGCTGGGCTCCGAAAATGTATGCCGGGACAAGTATTTACTTTTTTTACGTGTTACCCAATCACGCATCATTGTTATTTGTGAATATTGTTTATTGTGCCATGCAAGTACTAACCAACATACGGATGACATAAATAGCGGATCGAGGGACACATTCGTAGATTTGCCACGTCATCGTCATTAGAAAAATTTATTAAGATTACTTTATCAACTTCAAATGATAATTTTGTCTTTCAAACTTGCTCTATCTTAGTAGTATCTTGCTTTGACATGTTTTTGATAATTATTTTTTTGGGTGTTGGAATGACCTGAGTTACCTGATGGCGGAAAAGGTTCATATAATTTCCGAAAGCAAAGTTTTTAAACGGTTACTAGTTATACGATAAAATCTTCTGACTATAAAACGAGAATCATTAGTGTGCAGAAAAGAAAGTAGTACAATAAAAAGAGAGATATATACCGATCTGGAACAAACAGACAGACAATGTAAAAATATGGAAACAAATCGGTTACACATGTGTTTATATAATAAAAATATTATATGTGCGTAATGGTGTCTTCCCGCAGTTCAGCTGGAACTTACCTAGGCAACAATTGTCATATCTGTATAAAATCAGGAAAAATCTGAAAAGAATAAAATTAACCTATTTAAACTTTATAAAAATATGATACATACAAAGGAAATTTTGGAAAATAAACATTTGCTTTCGAATACTAAAAAAATATTACAACCTTTTAAAATTAAATACGCGAATTTCACAAGTATTTAAAATGTCGTGACTTGTGTGCGTGATTGAGAATTGGAACATTAATAATTGTTGCTTGTTAGATTAAATTTGTCAGCTTGCATTTCATCCATATTATCTTGGGTGTAGGCCTACCATATTTTGTATTGACTATGAAAATAGCAACTATTTGTAATGAATAAAGAACACTAGTGGTGTATCCATAAATGTCCAATGGGGGGGGGGGGGGGGTTGTCAATATCCCAAAAACAGGGACGGGGTCGGGTGCGAAGCCCCAGCCGCCGGAGGCCTTTTCGAATTTTTTCTTCGTATTTGACATTTTCAACGCCTCAAAAACACGTTTTTAGAGTCAATACATACCTAAAGTGCTATGCGAATCATAAATTTCTTATTGTGCAAAGTCTGACTTTGTAAGTAATTGTAATTACCTAGGGTAAATATATAGTTAGGTTGCTCCCTCCTTTTTATTTTTCTTCAATCGATTACACTCTTTTTTGTTTTTTTTGGGGGGGGGCATGGGGGGGGCTTCAACCTCATAACCCCCCCTTCTCGCCCCCTTGGATACGCCACTGAAAAACATTTACTACTAAAACTAACCTACTACAAAAACAAAACAAATTTTCAAAATCATGTGTTATGAGTTATGCCCTAAGGGTTTGACGCGCCCTTTCTCCAAATAAAAAAAAACAATCTGTTGCATCCCTTTAAATTATTCAGGTGATAATATCACACAATAGTTCGATTTTAAAACCGTATTATACCTTTTTAGTGCAAGGGCCACTGAATCTCTAGCTGATTTGGGGAAGGGAGGTAAAATGATCACTTAGGATTGATTTGTTACATGTGTGTATCAGTAAAAAAAAGTATCAATTATTTGATATCTAATTTGATTTTTATGAATGCTTGGGCTCAAATTTTGGGTGTCTTGAGTGGGGTTGGTCGGTTTTACATGGCCACACATTCATTTGTTTTGAGTACCAAAATAATTTCTGGGAGAAAATATTGGTAAAAAGGGATGATAGTAAGCATATCGACAAGCCGACAATTTCAATTGGCCAGCGATTTGGCCCGAACGGGTTGAACTTTAACACAAAATAATACTAACACTTCTGAAACTAAATGTTTTGCTTTGACCTGATTCACTTTTCACTAACACAATCGCACCCCCCCCCCCCCACACACACAATCGCAAAGCAATGTCTGGTCTTTGTCGGCCGAAAGTGAACAAGCACACACTGGACGCAAGCGAGAAAACGCGTGTGAACACTCACACACACACATAGGGTCCCCCCGCTATCTGTCACATTTGGGGTTTGGGTTGGGTAAGAGTGAGACATTATCTCTATCATAAACCCGGGATTTTAGAGTCTCAAAACTCAAGATAAAACATTAGAGAATCGTTCTCGATAAACTAAAAAAGAGCGGTGAGCATCCATCAACGCGACTATATTATAGCCTATCATATTAAAACCCAATAAAACACTGTTTTCAATTATTGTATTCATCACAAGTTTTCTGTATTGGTTTTTAACATACGTAAAAGTATTAACTCTTTGGTCGTGTGGTTAGAGGCTCTGCTTCCAATGCAGAAAGTCCAGGGTTCGATTTCCGCTGTAGGGAGATTTATTTAGAGTTCTGATGTGGATTCGAGTCCATCAGTTCTTAGGAATGTGTAAACGGTGACTTTGGGCTTGGAGTCGTCCTAGCATCGATGCACATAATAAATAAGGTTATAACACCGGTAATGAAAGCAGTATAAGACTGATGTGCTCTCGGATGTGCTGCGTGACTGTGAAGTACCTAAACTATTTGTCTTTATACACTACTTACATATAATCAGTGGCGTAACTACGGAGGGCGAATTTGGTCAGAGGGGGGCGAGGGGGAGCGCAACTTTATTTGAAATTAATTATTTTCTTAGATATTATATAAATGTTGATAAAATTTTTCTTTTTTTGCAATTTTTTTCATATATTTTTTAAAGTTTTTTTTGGATGAGCGTAGCGAGTGAAGCGAAGACTTCAATTTCACTAACCCCAAAAAATTTTGCTCGGGTTTTTTTTTTTTTTTTTTTTTTTTTTTTTTTTTGTATTTTTGTCTGTTTGTTCGCTCTCTACGGGCAAAACGGATATGCGATCTTGATGAAAATTTGACAGGACCTTCGAAATCCTCTGACTTTGACTTGCTACGTTTTTGGGTACAATCCAAGAATATTTCTCATGAATATCGTACTTTTACGATTTTTTCGATTTTTTAGTGCGATAAATTTTCGTGACATTTGGGCCGATTCTGACCAAAAAGGGTGGGGCTACAACGTTCATATTTCACATGGACATTAAGGTAATAGTGATGTATTGCTTTTTTAAAAGAAAAAATTGAAAAAGTTAGCCGAATCTATAGAAATAAAGCTTTTAATATAAGTTTTTTTATTTTTTGGCGATATTTTCGTGCCATTTGGGCCAATTTTGACCAAACGGGTGGGGCTACAACGTTCATATTATACATGGACATTTAAAGGGTTTTGGTAATGTAGTACCTTTTGAAAGAAAAAAGTTGAAAAAGTTAGCCAGAATCCATAGAAATAAAGCTTTTAATATAAGTTTTTAGGTAAATAATACCAATTGACAAGAAACAATAGAAACTTGACAACAATCACTGCAATTTCGTAGGCAACAAAACAAAGCACTTGGGAAAAGTAAAGATAGCCACGCAAACTAAAAACTATAAAAAGCTCATCCTTCAACGCGGCGGGACTTTAGCGTTTTCCTAGTAAAACAAAATTGTCAAAATACTCCCATCACACTTAGAATCGAAATTTTTTGCGGGGGCTGTGCGCTTCGCACCCGTATCAACTGGGGGGGGCCAACCCCCCTCAGACCCCCCATGTTCCCAAACGTGCTCCCTACCCAGGAAAGAGCGTATACCCATAAATTATTGGATGAGCGAGCGAGCGAAGCGAGCGAAGCGAAAACTTCAATTTCACTGACCCCCCAAAAAATTTAGCTCCAATGTTTTTTTTTTTTTGTTTGTTTTTTTTTTGTTTGTTTTTTGTCTGTTTGTTCGCACGATTCGGGCAAACGGCATAAGCGATCTTGATGAAAAATTTGACAGGACCTTCGAAATCTCTGAACTTAGACGTGCCACGTTTTTGGGTACAATCGAAGAAATATTTCTCATGAATATCGCAAATTTTACGATTTTTTTTGATTTTTAGTGCGATATTTCGTGACATTTTGGCCGATTCTGACCAAATGGGTTGGGCTACAAAGTTCATATTTTACATGGACATTGAGGCTATTGGTGATGTAGTACCTTGTGAAAAAAAAAAATTGAAAAAGGTAACCAACACCCATAAAATAAAAGTACTTTTACTATTTTTTTCGATTTTTAATACGATATTTTCGTGATATTTGGGCTGATTCTGACCAAACGGGTGGGGCTACAAGTACGTTCATATTTCACATGAACATTAAGGTTATGGTGATGTATACATTTTTGAAAGAAAAAGTTGATAAAGTTAGCCAAAATCCATAGAAATAAAAAGGTTTAAATATGAGTTTTTTGAGGTTCATAATATAAATTAACAATAAACAATAGAAAATTGACAACAATCACCTACAATGCATTCACAAAGCACTTGCAAAGAAAAAGTAGTCCCACGCAAACTAAAAACCTACAAAACGCTCATCCATCAACGCGGCGGGAATTTAGCGTTTTCTTAGTTTTTGGATGATACCCCCCCACTGACTATCACTGTACCAGGTGTACCTACATATCCCTTTCACTAGTTGTGCTGACCATTGATCTTTGGAGGATACAACAATGTTTGCTCCGCGAAAAATAAGGGCAAGTTACGCCAATGTATGTAATAAAAATGACAAGTGTTTGCTCAATGGCTTGACTGATTCGGGAGGTCTCGGTTCTGAATCCCATCACAACCTGTTTCCCGATTATTATTACTGTAGTACTAAATATTATTGTAGTATCGTATTGCTAGCATATTATAATAAATGCAGTGATAGCAATAATAGGCTATAAATACTTGTGTCCTGACCGGGGATCTTACCCGGGTCTAGGTTATAGCAGTTGAGTGGTGTGTATCCTGTGACCAGATTGTTCTGGACTTGAACCCAAGTCGCGTCACATTTTACTGACAATAATTTTTATGTTTTATGGTCTAGCCTTTATTCAGAATAATAATAACATTATACTTATTTCAAATGTTGCGTAATGTTCTTTATTTGCAATCCATCATTCCATAGAATAATGATCATTGCATAGAGACAAAAACTAAACATTAATTGAATTATTTTGGTTTTCCTCTCATATGTGATGGTTTCGTAACACTCAATACAAAACGTGAGAATGTAAAACATTCTTTATTTCTTGACGGACGACACGTCATTTTACGCCAGCTCGTGAATGGTGATATTGATCTCAGTGCGACCTTGGGCAATGTTGAGCGCATCTCGCGCCTCTCAAACCTTTCTGCGTACAAACAGATCCCACTGCCTCGTCGTAAAAATACGGCTCGCTATTGGAGGGACAAAAATTAAAAATATTTTGAGCGGAACTTCTGAGGCCCTCCTCCAACACGTCTCCCCCCGCAATCCCCCCACCCATGTCCGTTTCATCTCCAAGATTATGCTTAACGCCTGTGACACCCTTTAAAGATGAAAAAAAGACAAAGATATCTCGCGTACATCAGCTAACTAGCATAAGCATAGCATTAGTAGTATGTAGGGCGACACCGACGAAGATAACTCGAACGTTCGCAAAGACGACCATGACATGAGAAATACCCTGTCCCTCTGTGGCTAGTTCCGACCAGCACAGAGCCTGTCCCTCCCATGTACCTTTAGCACAATCAAGCATGACTTACGGTAGGTGCACCCTTCAATCAAACTCAAAAGCAACTGTATGATACATCTAGACAAAAAACATAGTATACTGTACCTCTGCATGAATTCCAGCAATGCTGCGAGTTTTAGTGGGTATTGTATGTTAAAGACATAGTAGGCCATGAACATCATCGTGATGGCTGACAAACTGTTGTGGGCGGTGGCAACAATTTCTCTATCCAGTGTCAAGTAAAACTTCGTGCTCAGGAGTGGAGAAAGTCCTAGAACAAAGACACAATTCGATTGCAAGTAGGCCCCGATACCGATAAGCTGGAAGCACACAACCTACGGCAGTATCTGCAAATCGATAGCAGTATCAGCCGATATCACAGGAAGGAGCAATTTTCAATGGGGTACTAATTCTATTACTGTGGGTCTAAGCTGATGGCGCAGGTTTGCAATTAAAAACCAACACAAGTTGGTGAATTTACTTTTTTATAACGATAGCATCTGACTTGAGTGTTATTGACCGGTGAAGCATTTTTTCTTTTTTGAAATGATGTACAGTTAAGGACCCGTAATTGGTATTGGCGGTAAAATAAAAAGAAGCGTACGCCTATGTATGGAAAAGTGGTCTCAAAGATCGTTAACTAGTAACATACCGTACCCGCTATAATTTTTCCCGGGCAAATTTTCAAGTGCCATTAAAGCTATGCTAGATGACTAACACCACACTTCAAAACAGTGAGATATTATCAATCAATTGGGCATCGAAACTAAAACAATCTCTTAATTTCCTCAAACCAATTGGTTATTTTCAATCCAGTGCTCAAATATCTCTCCACTTTCTGGTCCCCCAACCAAGAAACAACATCAGAATCTTGAATCTGAAGGAGACATATCATAATATGAAGAATCAGATGGCGAAGAAGTAGGAGTCTGGCACATATATGGGGAACTTTCGAAAGGAAACTGGATTGTAGTAGGCCTACTCTTCAACGACCAATGTTATCCATTTCAAGTTTTCAACCCATTGAAATTGTGAGTGATAGAACAGATATTATTCAAGCTGGCATCGATGACAAAAATATAAATTTATTTCAATTTACAACCCAGTTTGAAAATTTTAAGATAATGGCATATGTTGCTACTCTGCTCAGAGATCTTACACCAATTGATTCTCAAATAATATACTTTGACCAAAGTAAAGATATAGAATCAAAAATACAGTTGTTATTGAGAAAATGTGATCTAAATCTTTGGAAAATGTCAACTTGTATTTAGACTGTCAGGTAGATATTAACTTTTGAAAATGTCAACTTGTATTTAGACTGTCAGGTAGATATTAACATTGCATTTGTATGGTGATCAAAGATCAAAACTATCCCGTCCGCATCCAACAACAAACTTTGTATAATTCTTTTTAGGCCTTTAACTTATTGATACAATTTACATTCTTCCGTAGGTTGTTCTTGAAGAAATAGGCTAAATTTAAAAAATATTCGAACAGAATTTTAAAAAGTGTGAGAACTGAGTGATAACTTTAACTTCAGAGCATTTTGATTTGGAATAATGTTGATTTATAAACATGAATTTTGTACGTCCCATCCGCATCTCATGTAAATCAATTTTCCCTTGACCATCATTGTCTAGCCATGCATTAAAAGTAGGCCCTAAACTAAAACACAATAATAATCAAAATGTATTTACACTAGTGTTTTGTTCATTTGTGATTCTTGCAATGAATATTATATGTTTATAAATGTTACAGACCCCTGACCCTATAGCCAAAAACACACCTACGTTTTTACTTCGATCAAGCCGTATTGTGCGTACCCTACTCACTAAAGGTTGTCCTAATCCTTGTATAGGCACTTTCCCCTAAATTCACCCTAGCTTTATCGTGCAAAATGTGTAACAATGACCAATAAGGTATTATAACATACCTAATCCGATTAGATGTGGAGTCTCAGGTAGTTTGCTCGTTACGACTTCGTTGGGCATAGTCGTTTCCTGAAGCAAAAGTGTAAATTATTAGTGATGCAAGGTTTGTAAATAATAATAATAGTAATAACAACAATAAAAATCAGTATATGTAATATCTGTAAGCATTAAAATATCCTTACCTCGACACAAGAAAAGAGAGAGCTCTCATCCTCGCCAAAAGAGCACAGAAGCATCTGGATAACTGCTGTAATCCCCGGGTAGTTGCTCTTAGTTTCAATCAGGGCTTTCTCCATCTTAGCTTCGATCACCAGACATTCTCGCTGCTTTTTTCCCATGCTGGTGAAGAATTTGATGAGGAGAGGGCCTTTATTAGTAAAAAAATCTTTGAACATGACTATAGCATCCACGTCTGTCAATGTGGAGAAATGTTCCCCCATACAACTCTTTAGGAACAGGTATGGCCACTTCTTCGCTACCATGTTCACAGGCATATTAGAGTTAATATCTTCTCGTTGAGATATGTATGTCTTGCTCATTTTTTCATTGATCGTTTCAGATCCTCTCTTTGTCTCATCATCATTAAATGCACCTGCCAATTCAAGGCGGATCACCTCAAGTGACTCTGCCGTCTCCCCATCTGGCAAAGTATCGAGCTGCCACAGGACACATCCATAATTATTTGACTTGTTTTTTTTCTTGGTAGTGGGATCATCGGCATCCTCATCGGCAAGAAGATTCTTGTTAGCTGCCCTCTTCTTTGATGACGTAATATCTCTCAAAAGGTTTCCTGACCTGGTCTCCAATTGAGTTATAAGAGTCCACAACACCGAGGAATTATTATCGTCATCTAGTTTATTTTTGAAAGATGAAGGGTATTTATTAAGTATCTCAGTGGCCACTTTACTCCAGACACTTCGGCCTGGTTTCTTAATGACGTTATGGGCGTCATCAACGAAAACCCTGATCATAGTACGGCGATCTGAAGGCTTTGGCCTCTCCCCTTTTGACCACGCCGCTAGCATGTCGGACGGCAACTTGCCCCAGTTTAATGTTGGTGTCGCGGTTTGAACAAAGCAGTTTGAAGTGACAGATTGAAGTGGCAGGTCTGTTTGGTTATGGGATGAACTAGGAGGGGTGGTGAGGATGACTGCTGAAGGCTCACAACTTGTAGTCTGAGGCTTACTGGAAGAAGAGGGATTGGGGAGTTGATTGCTAGATAATTTTAAAAGTAGTCTCCGGTTCTGGATAGGGGTTAAAAAATCCGCTAAGTCTGTAGCTTCGATTAAAGGAAGGTCTTCAACGGACCACACTCCTACATTTGTGTGCAAGTGCTCCACAGCTCTTTCAAGGACATCGTCACTTATGTTGGTAACGATGTCCTTGATGGCTTTGCCAATGTCAATGTCCATGCTGAAACAAACAAACACCAAATAAAATTTTGAAACAATATGCTGGCCTAACTGTTATTTTAGAAGGGAGAGAAAATAAGAACGATTGCTTTCTTCTACAGTGAAGATATGAGCACAGTCAGTGCAGTGGCATATGCCCAAGATAGTAAAGAAACTAAAGAATCATAGAATATCTTAAATCACTTTCAGTCACTGGAGAGTAGAAACTATTTTTTTAAATGTCAAAAGTTTGAAATTGAATTAAGTGTTTGAAACAAATGGTAGGCCTACTATAAAAAAAGTTCATTAACTTGTTTATCCTGCTAAGCCAACAAAGTACTTTTTCAAAGTAAATGAACCTAAAACATACCTACTTCTGCCCTAGAGAGAAATGATGGGATGTGTGTGCTTGAGTGCTATATATTTTTCACCCCGTGTAGTATATGAAGGCAGAGGGTAGTAATCTTGCAGCTCAGATAAGGTTACGCAATCATATTGTAGAATGTCATCTCTGCTGAATGGGTTTATGTTATATAAACCTAGGTTATGCATGTATGTAGCTTTTTGCCGTTCAACGAGGAAGTAAACGATGTTTGCAGACACGATAACCGAAATGATTCGGCCAACAACCATATCATGTCTCGAGCCACACAGTATCACCCACAAGCCTTTCTGGTATGTTATGCCATGTATTTTAATCTTCACCACTTCGATACTATTAGCTGTAATGTTGGATCTTAGTAGTGCTTGACGGAATTCGTTTTCAAAGTTGGATAGAGAATATGGCAAAGAATCATCAAAAATGAAATCATCAGAGAACATGGAACCTGTTGTTGAATATGCAAAATGTAGTTGATTTTTTGTAGCTAGGGTTTTGGTAATATTTAATGAAGTTATTGCATCGTCGAGCACATCTTTTATAATAAGAATGCTTGCTTTCAAACCTCAGAGTCCAAAGCCTTATAAGAGGTCCAAACTGCATTATAAGTTGTGGGTAGTGAGTTAAAAAGTGATGCTTAGGTCGAAGAGGGGTGTTGGGAAATAGGGCTTGTCTCGATTCAACATATTCTTCAATAAGTACTTGAAGGTACTGAACTTGATTAATCGATATTGAAGGAGCGCACACAAACTCACATATTTCCTTCATTTGTAGGTAGAGCTGCCAAACTTCATCGTCAACATCTACAATCAAAGACCCAATGAGAATGGGCAACAATCTCAAAAGACACCAATTTTGTGCAGCGTGACCTCCTAGACGTTGCCCATTGATATTGACAGGTGCTGGTTTGTTGGAGCAATCGGAGCCTAAATATTTATGTTTGGATATATGTCTATTAATGACTGTATATGAGAATCACTTCTTCTCTTTCACAAAATATCTTATAATAAGTGCCAAGTCAACATCAACAACGCCTTCAAAAAGGTCATGTCCCAAGCATGGAGGCAGACTGGGGCTTGAAACATGAAAATACTTCAGTGTGTTGAAAAATGAATCAAACTTGATTCCTTTATCGGATGTTATTTCACCTCCACTTTCTGTGACAGTCATAACAGACTGGGCATATTCCTCAGCAGTCCTAAGGTCATTAACCCGGTATGGCATTTCTTGAAAATCCGCCTTACTCGTGGAACAAAACCGACAAAAGTAGTGCCCCGAAAAGCTTTCTACATAGCCACCGATACAATGAGACCCTAAATTGTCACCCAAAATACAAGCAACTATTGCAGGAATTTGACCTCCTTTATACAACAACCCATCCGTTTCCAACGATTTTAGATCTGACAAAAGTCTTCTCCAGACAACTTCTTGTCCAAAGAATCTGAAATCCTTTTCAAGTATCAGCATGACAAGCAGTAGATTGTCTACATTGGAACGATGGCGAGGATGGAAATTTCCTAGAGTGAAGTAAACTCCTAAAACCTTATGCTTAGATTTAGCGGATCCTAAAGGATTGACAACCTCAAATGCGTCTTGATACAGAAACAATTGTAATGACTTTTGATTATTTTGAAATATTTCGTTGCATTGGAAGACTGCTCCATCTTTAAAATCCGTTAATATTTGGTGATTTGGTACAACTATTCGGTCAATTTGGTCTTGTACTGATTTATCTTTCAATAAAGTCTCTAGTGTACGTTTAATCGGAATATATTGGGCAAATCGAGACTTTCCCAGATCGTCGGCTCCAAGATAAATATCCTCCGGTGCAACCAAGATGAAATTTTCTCTGTAGTTAGACTTTCGTATGTGGTCACTGTGAACACTTTGAGATGCCTCACCATTATTATTATGCATTGTGTACAGGGTATCATTCTGCATGCACTTTGACACAATTGCATCAACTTCTTCAGAGACAATCCCACGTGATTTTAATTCTGATTCAAGAGCAATTTTCATATTGAAGTGTGTAATCTCAGTTATGCTTTTCAAATCATCCACTATTAACTGTACAGTACTAGTTGGTAACAAAGATTTAGCCTCGAGTTTAAGATAGAATTTAGAAATGTGGTTTTCAACTTCTTTAGTACTGGTAGTAAATTGATTAAAACTATCGTCATTCAAAGTATATTCTTCACCAGAACAACTTTCATCTTGGTTTACAATTTCAGTCAATATCGTATACACGGAAACGCAAACGCCCCTCCAGGCTAGCATGCCTTCATCAAGAGCCAACTTTTGATTGGGTATGTACACTCTCTTGAAGAGTGTACAGAAATGGTCAATCGGACGCCTGACTTTGAAGAGCCTATCATTTCCTTCATTTACATCGTCATCGTTATTGAAATGCAGGAATTTCAATATCAGCTGGAACCTATTTCTAGCCATAGTAGCACTGAAAAAAGCGTAGACAAGATGCGGGTTGGTTGACCAGTACATTTCGAGTGTCGGTTTCTTGCCCAATCCCTGTCAACATTATTGGGCCCTAGGAACTTCCTCATTTCGGGAAAACATTGACAGGCTTCAGTTATCAAAACGAGAATACTTTTTTTACGGGCCTAGGAGTTGTCCGGAGGAACTGGTCCGCATATCGGTTAGTTTCCGTACACAAAAAACTCCAACAAATCGTCCGCAAAAAAATTGAAAAGAAGTCCATGCAATCACTCACATCATCAGGCTCAAATTGTAGGCCTGGATCGCCGGTAAATTGCGGAATGATCGGCTCCTGATGCGACATCAGACCAATCATTAGGCCTGATCGGAATAATATTCTCATACACACGTAATGGGATATTATCAGGACCAACTTGTCCAACAACAACGTTTTGTCTGTCATTTTGTAGGTTATCACCGCCCCCGCGCACGTCAACATCACTGTCACTGTCACTTCTTTCGTAAACATTTTCACGTTCATCCTGACTTAACATACCACCGTTTGCAAAGCCATCATCATCTGAATCATCTACACTAAGGTTAAATTCGTTTTCCGACTCGTCATCCGCAAAAATCTCGTCTAAATCTTAACTTTCATTCAGCTAGATTTTCTTGAATTCGCCATTTTCACTGTCAACACTCGCTTTGTGAACAACAGCAATCGCCAACAATGTTTACACGGCTCCTGTACGAACTACTGAACCAAAAATCACATTTGTTTGAAGTGTGCTGCTATCTAGCGGGATGTTGTAAAACTAGAACAAGTTTCATGGTCATCAACAGAAGCTACAGCGATCTGTGTTGTCGACGGCGTGAATACGTCTATACACGTAATCGGCAATGGCGCGCGCGCGCTTTACGAATACGTCTATAGACGTATTCGGCGTGGAATGTGTTATGCGCGATCGGAAGATGTTAACCGATTTTAATTTTTTTATTGCCGTTTTTCTTCTAATTACAATAGGCAACTTTTCCGCTCTAAAGGCCGGTTTTTTCCCCCCCCGTTTGAAAAAAAGCAAAATATTTATTTTTCGACCCAACCTTTAATTTTTTTTTAGACCAGTTTGCTTTCCTCTGGTTTTCTTCAAAGGGAAAAAAAACATTTAATTATTTAGTG
>JAMZAV010010064.1:0-22735 GCA_024449915.1 Sweltsa coloradensis
CTGGCTTAAGTCCTCACAGTGGGGAACAGGACTTCGATCGTTGGCTTTTTGCCGTGTGCGTGGGTGAGGAATGGAGTCTAAGACAACCACTGCTTGCTAGAGCTCCTCACAGTGGGAACAGGGACGTCGATCGTTTGGTGTTTGCCCGTCGTGTGGTGAGGAAAGAGGAATTCTAAGACTTTCCCCACAACTTGGCTTAAAGCTCATTACTGTGGGAAGGCAACGATTTCTGGCTAGTTTGCCCGTGTGCATGGGTAAGGAAAAAGGACGACGATCTTCTGGCTAGTTTGCCCGTGTGCGTGGGTAAGGAAAAAGGAATCCTTAGACTTACCCCACTTCTTATAAATAAATAATAAATAAATTTTATTTAGAGTCTGCCCACTCAGTTATATAACTGATTTTCAGTGGGGGACTTTAAATCAAAGCGACCAAGCCAACCCTGCAGGCCTCGACGCAATCGACGAGTGAGCGATAACCAATCAAAGATCGATATTTTTAATATGAAATATAGCAATCAGTGGTATTTACAGTGCGAACACCCGCGAGTCAACGCCAGAATCAACACGGCCGATTCAGAACCACTTTGAAATTTATTATGTGCTTCGTTGCTAGGACGGCTCCAAAGTCACCGTTTACAAACTCCTAAGACAAAACTGATGGCATAAGTCCAAAATCAGAAGTTAAAAAACTTCTAACTTTAGCGGGAATCGAACCCTGGACCTTCTGCATTGGAAGCAGATACGCTAACAACAAGACCAACGAGCCACACACAAGACCAACGAGCCAGGCTTTGAGCTCATTACAGTGGGGAAAAGTACGACGATTTCTGGATGTATGGGTATGCAAAAAGGACGACGATTTTTGGCCTGTTTGCCCATGTGCGTAGGTAAGGAAAAAAGTTTTGTCTGGTCAAATTCCTCGAAACAAGATAGAGTAAAATTGGTGGTTTCCATTCATTGCACAGTTATGCCATTATTACTTCGACCACTTAATATCAGAGCTTAGTATCAACTTTAATAATCACTCAGCCATATTCGGTCGGTTTTTATTTTTATAGATTTTACGAGAAGCAGTAAACCATTTATGAAAGCGTTGCCAGCGGACGGGTCGTAAAATATTGACTATAATATTTTTAATTGCAAACAGAGTTCTGAAAATAAGGCCATGGGTTTAAAGAACTCATACTACAAAGCGTGTTTGGGGAAATATTTTCACGGGCAAATAGTATCTACGGTATTAGTTGACTAAAACACCCGCTCGTGTTTAAGCTATTCAAACAAATTTTTTTTTACTTCTTTCAAACGTACTTTTGTTTATATTTGTCATGTTTTCGGAAACTTTTTACTAAAAAAATGTTTTAAAGAAACAATTAATGAGTGTTATAAAGGCCATTCATACAAAAAAAAATACCACTAATTATCGCGAAGCAAATAACAGTTACTGTATATTATAAAAGAAATATTATATACATATATAAATAATAGATAAAACCAAGGAAAAACGTAAGCAGTATTGCATAGCAGTTTGCCATGTAATAAGAGCTCGATGCAATGCAAATACGATAATACAAATAAATATGCGACGAGTATTTGACAGCATATATAATCACTTCCGTCATATAAAGTGTGTAATCAGTAAGGAACTGTTTAAATGTGGTGGTGACAAGATGGTTGGATGAGCGTAGCGAGCGAAGCGATGATTCCATATCACTACACTGGAGAAAAAAATCCGGAATGTTTTTTTTTCTTTTTTTTCTGTATTTTTGTGTGTTTGTCAGCACGATTCCGGCTAAACCGATACTCCATTTGCAATGAAATTTTATGGAGGCCTTGGAAATCTCTGAACTTAGAACTGCCACGTTTTTGAGCATAATCAAAAAATTATTTCTCATGAAAATCGCAATTTTACGATTTTTTTCGATTTTTTTTTAATTTATCTTACTTATAACACCTACATGCTTTTTCCAATTTTAATGATTTTTTCACAGAACCTTAATTTTATGAATTAAGATATCCGTGTGAAATTTGAGCGCAATCGAAAAATTGTTTTTCATGAAAACAGAAATTTTGTGTTTTTTTCTTTTTTAAAACAATTTTTTGACTTATAACACCTACATGCTTTATCCTATTGTAATAATTTTTTCACAGAACCTTAATTTTATGAATTTATATATTCGTGTTAAATTTGAGCGCAATCGAATAATTATTTCTTATAAAAATCGCAATTTTTCGATTTTTTCTTTTTTTTAAAATTAGTACGATTAATAAAAAAAAACAATTTAGTTTATTTTTTATTTTATTTAATTGATTTTGAAAAAAATCTTGATTTTTGTAATAATTTTTTTACAGAACAACAGAAAATCCGCATAACACATGGCAGCTCAATGCACCAATTACGCTCATCCAACAACGCGGCGGGACTTAAGCGTTTTCCTAGTAATAATAATAAATATGAGATAACTATGATTTGTAGAATTCATTTTTAGAACGAATGATCTTGAGTTTGATCACTGAATAGCGCAATACCCGGTGTGACCCCCTTCAGGTGACCAACTAGGTAATTGGGTGTCGAGAGAATGTTTAAGGGCTGATTATAAGCGGACTCACCCCCAGCATTCGCACTAACGACTGAAGAAACCCGAGGAAGGATTGTTGGATTGTACGAATCACTCTATCGCGTTACATATGAGCTAAACCTCTGCGGGTTTATCTAAGCTGTCACACTATGCCAGCTAGAATGCAATGGTGTGTTTGTTCATAAAAGTTTAAGAAACACCATACCTTAGAGGCTAGTAGCAGAAGTAACATTTGTATTTCGAATTATTCAATAATTTTCGAATTTTATTCAGAATAACCCTCAGCTTTTAGTGATAGTTTACCTTTTCAATCCGTATTTTTCTACAGCTTCGCATTAATTGCCAAATCGGTATTTTTTTTTGTGAATTTAAACAATTTATGTGAACGTTACACCATTATCAATATCACGTTTACAAATATTCCTTAAACAACCACAATATTAATCTCAGGCGAGCGATCACGAGTTCCTGTGGAACAACAAATTCGAAAAATTTTTAATAGTGAAATAAAATGAGTTTTCTGAGTGCACACTAACAATTAACCAATTAAAAATGCGATGTGTTCGAGAAATACGAATCTTCTCGTGCTATGGAGTCGAAAGTTGCACTTCATCCAAGTCTAGACAAGTACTGATGGATAAGAAAGCTCAAGTTGACAACAGACGTCCTTAGAGGGAATCAACCTGACGTTGATAACACACTAGGGAACCAAGCTGTTGAAAGGCTGAACAGTCACGAGCACAACCGAAATAGGTCGCGACGGCCAGCAAAAAACGACATTCGTCAGGGCCGCACCGGGCACCATCTCGGCCCTGTCACTTGGCAGTGAGGTGGTGATTAAAACACTTTGAATTACACGCGTTGTTGACATAGCTAGGCGGACTTGCCATAGTTAGTAGCTTCATAGTTCGACTAGGAGACGAGGCACTAAGGGTGTTGGAAAAACATTTAATATTTTAACATTTAAATAACGATATAAAACAATATTTAACAATTAATTGAACTTAACACTGCTCTTAAGTGGGAAAATAAGTTTTTATTATGTAATATTTCGAAAAATTTCACTTTTTCGAAGTGAAGTGAGACTTTTCGAAATATTGCTACATAATAAAAACTTATTTTCCCACCTAAGAGCAGTGTTAACTTCAATTAATTGTTAAACAACATTTACCTGTTCTACTTAAGTTTCTTTTGAGAAGTAAAACAAGTTTTAACGACCAAATATTATGTACAATGAATACATGATAATTTGTTTATCCCAACATTTATTATGAACTTTAAGAAGATCGTGTATGAATGTTTTATTTAGGGTAGCCTAATGTTAATAAATGAGGGAAAAGGATTTCCTAATTCGTTTTCCATTTTCAAAAAATGTAATTTTCAATAAAAAAATAATTTAATCGATTTAATTCTAGAAGTAATGAATCAATGTAGTTTAGTTAGGAGTGTTTTATGAACGTGGATAATAATGTAAAATATAACAGGTTTAAAATAGGCTACACTATATTGAACGGTTCACCGTTCCTTTAGAAATAAATATTTCAATATATATTTCGGATGCGATGTATAAGTTTTCGTTAAGTTTGAAATGTTGCTGAAAGAACTCGAAATAAAGTCAATTTTATTTGTGTTTGCAAAATGGAACAACGGTGGCTATAATAGTCAAGTCTCAACATAGCTGAACTTGTAACAAGGTAATTCAATCATGATATTAGCTTAGAATATTCAGAAGTTAAGAAACAACGTTATGTTTTCGTTGTTTTGCTAGTGGTCAACCTAAGTAACCAGCTTCATAACTTGATTCTAGCCAAACTCCCTAGAAATCTAATTAGACACAACTAGGTTGCTGAGTGCAGGGTAAAACAACAGAGTACTTGAAGGAAGAACTTATAGAGGTTGGAAATATTGTAGATACTTCAATAAATACATGATTTGGGTTAATGTTGCATCAGTATAGTGTATGCAAATGCAAATTATACACATTCATATTTGTGTCATATAATGATTTTTGTAGGAAGCCTGCCCAGGGTGCAATTCATTCCCCTCTTTCTAACTAGGTATGTTGCGGATAGGACAATTGTGAAGGGATGTCCGAGGACTGTTTAAGAGAAAAATCTCGGATAAAACCTTCAGTTAGGATTGCCGGTCTCGACGGGATTTGAACCCGGGACCTCCCGAATCAGAGTCAAGCGTTTAACGCTCGAGTCAACACGACTGTCGGTTATCTAAGTAACATATTTTCGTTATCTGCTACGTTTTAGAATTTTCAGGGCGAGTTGGGTAAAAATATAACTTTAAAATGTCTATTCATACTTTTTCAAGAAAAAATAAATAAATTGTATAGCAACTATTTTTGTCAACGTCAACACCCTCATAATAATGGGGGGGGGGGGGGGGTTTTCTATTTCTAATGGGAAATTATAGGTATACATGCAAAATTAAGTCGATTTTATATTTTGTCACAATAAACTATAAAGGTAAGAATGCAATGCTAAACCAATTGTAATTTTCTTTTTACTATTAGCATTTTGTGTTGTTTTGAAAAATGTACTTTCATTGATCGAGAAGCTATTTAGCTCAAAACACAAATCTTCTAACGATCTTCTGTTCTACAAAGTTGTATCATGTCAATAATTGAGCAGTACAAAATATCAATGCTCAAAGTAATAAAAACACTACGAGAAGTACTTACGTTTAGGTATAATGTCGAAATTACGACTAGGGTACTAAATATCCCGGCCTATTATTAACCCTTCGCGTAGTAAAGACGGGGTATAAGTACCGCTAGGATTAGCCGTGTAATAGCAATGAGCACACTTCGACGCCTTTATGTTTACCGACAGCTTCTTGGTTCTAAGTGCTCACTCAACGACCACTTAACACCACTGTTTGGTTACGTAATTTGAAATAATATAGAATCCAATTAACCAGAATCCGGTTTTCATGGACAATTTGATCTGGATTAAATTACATTACACGTTAATTCGCCATATAAACAGAAGTATAGGCCTAATTCAATAGTTTCTCGATTTGGATAGTCGGAAAACACTCCCGAAGGTGGAATTGTTCATATTTAATACAAATTCAGAAAGAAAAAGCAAAAGAAAGAAAAGAAAGAAAAACCCCGATTGGGATGGATTTTTTTAATTTCTGAACTGTATTAAATATTAACTTATTCAATAATGTTGATTTAAATTTGGATTGGTTCAAATTTTGACAAATACATTAATTACTATGGCAATACGTCACAAGCCGAAATATTATATTATAATAATTTAAATACATAAAAAATCATTATTGTGAAGAGCTCCTCAACAAATGCCAAAGAAAGATGAAGAACTCGTGTACCCGGCACCTCCACCAAAATAGTTGAACGGGGAAATAATAACAATACGCTTCGCTCCCTATTTTTGGTACTCCCGTACCCGTGGTTGTGTAACATAACAAATAACTCTCTTGCACTTACCATTTTAATATAATATGAATGTAAAAATTCAGGCTATGATCAACGCAAAATAGGTGAAAATACCATTTATATAAAAACACAATCGCAAGCCACATTTTTGTGATTATTATTAATTAGCAATTTACTTTAATGAAATTAATAGAAAAATACATGTTGTAATTAATGTATACTTATTACTGGGATGCGTTGAGAGTACAGGGGAGATATAAAGATAATTAAGGTAAGGGTTCTTAAACTTTAGATATATAATGGGATCATAGAACCAAAAGAGACTAGATAGAGGTGTAAGAAGAAGACCGTTTTCTTCCACCGGATGGTGTAACTCGAGTCAAATACGACCACAAAATAGTAATCGCGATATGTTTAGAGGTAGCGAGCAGTCTGACATGGAAGTTAAACGAGCCCTTTATTGAAGTTGATTCATTCATTCAAATTGAATCAATACATTTAATCTCCCCGTGTAGCATTGACACATTGCCAATTGAACACTGCGGTACCGGTACAGTTTTAAACCATTCACTTCTCCATTAGCGTCACGATGGTAGATGTAGATGTCAATCAATCTGGCCAATCAATCAATCGTCATCTTTAATGCATGACTTATTGTAGAATGCCCTTCACTAAAACTTGACGACATTACGATTGCCCAAAATAGAAAACAGTTAACTAACCAGCCCCCCCCCCCCCCACAACACCATTTAAATGTCAACTCCAATACCGATAAAACGAAGATACCATCGTATGTGAGCATATGAAAAGTAATATTTTGTGTATATCCTTAATGATTACACGAAGCAAAACTTCCCAACAAGCATCACTTTTCTGACCGTCCGTTTGTGCGCGTGTCTCGTCCTACGAAAAAAACCGAACACGACTTCCATTATTAACATGCGGGTTTTTGTTGAAATCTCCCTTTAACAAGGATGATATTGAATGTTTTTGTTGACCCTTGAGGTTAAGGGGAAGGGACAATTTTTTTTCCTGTACTCGGTACGATAAGTCTTTATTTGCGTAATCTTCGACTACATGTTAATTAAGGCTATTCCAGAGCACTCTTACCGATATTTTGAAAGTCAAAGGAAAATGGCTGAAAGTTGTTTGAATGAAAGAAGAACTTGAATAAAAAAGAAAAATTTTCTTGCGGGACAATAGCTTTTAGCCATTATCTGAAAATTTTATGTCAATAAGAAAAATAAGTTCTAGGTGTAATACTTAATTTTGAGTTACAATTTTTTAAACAAACCTTTGTCTCCGCCACGAGTATAAAAGAAAATAATTTTCTGGAATAACGTTTGATGCACGTTTTTTTCGTCCACCGGTTCAAAACTCTTATTTGTATTATGTGACAAAAAAACGCACATCAAACATTACTTTGGAAAATTATTTTCCCTTATACTCGTAGCGGAGACAAAGGTGTGCTTAAACAATAAAAATAAATTGTAGATAAAAATTAAGTAAATTTGCATATAATGCCCAAAATAGAGCTATTGCCCCGTCCATTCTTTTTTTCTTTTTTCTTCAAGTTCCTGTTTCATTCAACCAACTTTTAGCCATTTTTATTTTACTTTCAAAATATAGGTAAGCGTAAGAGTGCTCTGGAATAGCCTTAAGTTGAGTTGCTACACCCTACTTTGGGTATACTACTCCCTTACCAAATAGAAATATAAATATTCTGAAATACACACAATAATTCAGCACACAAAGCTCTTAATCAACACCCTCTTCTCCCGCTTTCTTCTATATAAGTGCTCACGGTGGACAAGTTGCTTGTGCCTCCTAGCTAGAAGTAACTTCAGTGACGACAAAGATATCAACATAGAACTCGGGTTAAATGTGACGAGCTTTCTATCTGAACTGAACTCAAAGAAGTACTGCACAAGAAAGTGGTTGAATTCGTTCACGCGGTAGGGTCTCTTTGATCGAGAGAGCGAGAGAGGGGGAGAAAGAGAGAGAAGGAGGAGAGTTTTAATTGTAGTCTGAATCCGACCATGTAAGAGACTAGAAAGATTGATCGGGGTTGAATCAAAGAAGACGGAGCTAGAGTCGAGATATGTTGGGTTAGGGGCACTGGGCATACTATGGCATGAACCATGGTGGTCGGAGGAACGTTTGTGTAAGTCTCTTGTGTGAAAGGAAAAGGAAAAGAAATAGAAAAAAAATGAACTTGTTAAATGAAAGAAAAACATAAAAATATCCGGCCCCTCCACCAAGACGAGATATGAATGCACGAACAGAACGAACTTTATTTTTGTGTCCCTAGTTATACTCGGCACCTCCACCAACAATGAGATTTGAACTAAGGAAAGTAAACTTTTGTTTTATTTTTGTATTCTTCTTCAACGGTCTGGTCCTCTTTTGTTTCTGCCGTACCCATGATTGTTCTACACCCTTTTTCTCGAACACCGAAGTAAAGCAACCTCGGGCGTGGTCAGGGGGAGAGTGGGTGACCGTTCTGCCTTGAGACACACGTATACCGCTGGTTAGAGCAGACGGAGGGTTCGAGAGCTAGTGTAACGGCTTCGTTCTCCTCGACGTCTGCTCAGTAGTCCGGGCTAGTGGAGGAACCTATATGACTGTAAAAGTTACACAGTCCTTTCGGATGGGACGTAAAGCCGGAGGACCCCTAGGTACTTTTCGAAAGGAGTAGGCTACGTGACGGTACCAGGTTTTCCCTCCGCCATTCTATTCATACTTCATCCTCATCTATCACCACTCATCGTCTCGAATAGCCTTAGTGCATTAATATGAGACGTTAAGCAATATCAAATCAATTAAATTAAATTAACAATTATAAAAAAACGAGATAAGTTGCAAACACAAACGCATTGTTAAATATTATTTGTTCCGTGTAATAATATGGAATCAGTGAAGCAATTTTTCGTAGAAATACGAGTTGTTAGAATTTGAACTGTTTGTTTTCTATATAGTATCAGATAAGGCAACGATATTGTTCGCGAATTGTTTCGTTCGCTCCGGTATACAGTGGAAGTATTTCATACGATCAATAACCCGCGCTTAACAAATTCCTCGATGGAATCTAAATTCAAAATTAAATTCCTACACACAATATCAAGGTGGTTGGATCAACGGATGAACCTGTGTTGGACATATTGATTGCTAAATGCCTGCGTCGTTCTATACAGTGTCTCCTCTGCACATAATTCAGGTTGGAGCAGACACATTTCTAATATCCCCGATTAATTAAACTGCGAGTAAGAAACACCATAATGATCGAAAATATTTTGTTAGTATCATATTTTACTGTGTGTGTCGGCTGAGCTGATTCAAATATTAGTTATTTTTTTTGTAGGCTATTCAATTTAAATAAATTTTTAAAGATTTTTCAATTTCAATTATCAATTCATTAATTTTTTAATTCAAGTCTTTGTATCATCTAAATTACTGTTTTCTTACTATTATTTTTAAAATGCAAAATGCCAACTTATGTTTGTTATAATCAAATTGTATACAGAAGACATGCATTAAATATGTAACTAATTTCAAATATGGTTCACAAAAATAGACAAAAACATTACTCAGTTGTAAAGCTAATTACAAGTTTAACAACAAACCAATGGACAGTCAGTTAAACCAAAAATTCCAAGTGAGCTTGATTTCCATTTGACTACGTCATTGGCGCCGTTTGCATTTGAAATACGTCCATTTCTTCTTGCTAAAGACTCTCGCTCTAACACGATCCACACTGTGACGAGAAAGAACGCGCACGACCCGTCAAAGAACTTGCCAACGACACTTTGATGAAGGTTAGAATATACGTCGCACTTGACGCATTGAAATGAAACTTCTGTCACAAATAACACGCGAAGCAACACATTCTTGACGGAAATACTACATTAGTCAAACTCAGACCGACTGGTCTAACGTATTAGTTTGGCGAGTACACGCCAGGGTTGTGAAACGTGTAGTTTAGACACAAGTAAATAATTTAAATACGGCGAGTTTTGAACAGTCGTGAAATTTCTACATTTCCGTTCGATTAAATTATTAACAACGGTAACAAAATAAGGGTAACTATAAGAGAAGCTGTCTTATCGATTATTATAAAGGAACAAAATTATTGATCGGGTATCCATTTAAAATTTTAATGAGAATCGATAATCGATAACCGAGCAAAAATCAATTGTTAAATGTACGTACGCCTGTCTTTCAAAATATCTTCTCATTGGCCCCTTTCACTTTCGCATCATAGAAAGAAAACTTTTTTATTCCTTTATGTTTTTAGGAAATTATTGATATTGCAAACCGATTAATAAATTATTAAACATCAAATATAAATAAAATTAAAATTCCGATCATCGATTGACAAAAGAAGGATCAAACAGTAAATAAGTGTTGAAATTCGTCTGTCGGGAATCGGGTCTTTCTTTATCCATCCAGTGTTGCAGTGAACTATGGAAAAAGCGTGGAAAAACTTTGTCAGGATTATCGATGGTTGGTATGGAATTGACGACCTCCAGAGTCAGATACCCACGCTCAAACGACACGAATTTTCTTGTCATTATAAGTATAACCAACTTTTGTTGGGAAAAATCAAATTATATGAAGAAGACACGCATTAAATATGTATAAAATTTGGTTCACAAAAATAGGCAAAACATTGACTTAGTTGTAAAGCTCATTACAAGTTCCACAACAAACCAATGGACAGCCAGTTAAACAAAAAAATTCCAAATCTTGATTTCCATTTGACTTCGTCATTGGCGCCGTTTGCATTTGCAATACGTCCGTTTGTTCTTGCTAAAGACTCTCGCTCTAACACGATCCACACTGTGACGAGAAAGAACGCGCACGACCCGTCAAAGAACTTGCCAACAACACTTTGATGTAGGTTAGAATATACGTCGCACTTGACGCATTGAAATGAAACTTCTGTCACAAATAACACGCGGAGCAACACATTCTTGACGGAAATACTACATTAGTCAAACTCAGACCGACTGGTCTAACGTATTAGTTTGGCGAGTACACGCCAGGGTTGTGAAACGTGTAGTTTAGACACAAGTAAATAATTTAAATACGGCGAGTTTTGAACAGTCGTGAAATTTCTACATTTCCGTTCGATTAAATTATTAACAACGGTAACAAAATAAGGGAAACTATAAGAGAAGCTGTCTTATCAATTATTATAAAGGAACAAAATTATTGATCGGGTATCCATTTAAAATTTTAATGAGAATCGATAATCGATAACCGAGCAAAAATCAATTGTTAAATGTACGGACGCCTGTCTTTCAAAATATCTTCTCATTGGCCCCTTTCACTTTCGCATCATAGAAAGAAAACTTTTTTATTCCTTTATGTTTTTAGGAAATTATTGATATTGCAAACCGATTAATAAATTATTAAACATCAAATATAAATAAAATTAAAATTCCGATCATCGATTGACAAAAGAAGGATCAAACAGTAAACAAGTGTTGAAAACGACCCCCCCCCCTCCCCCCACAAATACCCTCAAAATGTACAGGCTGGATGTTACCTTGAAGTACCGGTAGTTATTAATTAGGTTTAAGAAAAGTTAATTTAACACGAATATATTAATTTTTTTGCCGTTATTTGCTTTAATAACTTCGCTTTTTTCTTAATTGCGTATTCATCTCATTTCCCTAGAAACTTATTTACGTAATCCCTGCCATGGCATGTCTGTGTCCGCATACTCGTGTACATAATTGCTAATTAATCTGCTCAGTACTCAACAACGTAGAAACTTAACTATCACAAACTAATAGATAGAAAGAGTCTGAATACACTTCAAGGTAGCGGCGTCCTTAACCTTATGACCACTAATTGAAATGGTACCACTTAAAATGCATGCAATGCCAAGGTTTTCGTGGCATGAGATGTGTTATACATGCGATTGTGAAGATGCAGGGTGGAAAGTGTGTTTTGTGTTCGTATCTAAAGCCATTTAAAGAAGGGGTATTTGAGATTTCGATAAATTTTCTCAGTATCTACCACCAAATTTGTCTAAACCAACTTCTTATCCCTCGAAATAGGGTATAATTAAAAAATTTACTTTAGTTTTGTATATATGATTTTCAAGAAACCTCCTTGACAACTGTTTGAAAAGTGTATTATGAAACCAATATTCATGAAATTTAACGAGAATATAAGGTATTCAAAAAAATGTACCATTCGTGTTGGTAGAACAGAAAATTTTGTTGGTTGCATTGCATTATCAAGTTAACACATTTAATCATAATAACCACAAATAATGACATAATGGACATCTGATGAAAATTCAAAAGCAACCCTGGCAAATATACTTAAATATATTATACTGATTGCTCCACTGTGGTTTTGAAGATCAATACGGACTATACTCAAACCCATGGTATAACCTGTCAACACAACCAGCTTGGATCTCTTTTATTAAGGCCCAGAGGAGTAAAGCTGATAATACCGCATTATCAAAATAATTAAAGGGATTTGAGCAGGTAGTAAGACCACGTAGCATTAATTTGAGTATAACTCGGATCACCACACGTATCTTGCCTACTCATACCGCTAAACTCGTACCCGTAATTAGAAGCTCGACGTAAGATAACTAGCCTAGCAAAGCAACTTGAGTGCAGCTTTAATTTACAATATGGCAGCCGCCTACGCTAAACTTACAAAAATCGTGCTTAAATGGCGCCAGTTTTGAAAGTATGCGTAGAAATCACTGCCTTTTAAATGCTACTCGTGGCTCAACGAGGAGCCAAGAGTAGCATCTAGAAGGCAGTGGTATTTATCTTAAGAAGGCTGTAGAAAAACAACAAACGATTGTTATTGAAAACAAAACAAAAGTGGGTTTGACACATTTTTCATTAAAAGTTATCAATTCTGCGTATGAAATACAAACCACGCTGTGCATAATTAAGGGTTGTGCTGAGAGGTTGAATTGTGGTGGGTAAGAAGAGACGCAAACGCAACTGTGACGGTATGGCGGAGAATCTCGTAAACCACGCCGTAGAAGATCACACCATGCCATCCGATAACATCCAGACCACGGACTTGAATCTTTTCCAGACACTACCCGAGGAGCTGCTGTTAAACATTTTCTCGTACCTCAGTCTAGATGAACTGTGTAATACTGTATCGAAAGTTTGCCAACAGTGGCAGAGAGTGCACTGGGATCGGCAGCTGTATCGCGTGCCTTCGGCTCCAGTAGTTGGTGATAGTGACGGTGGTAGGCCTAGGTCTAGGCCTACTATCGAAGATATGCTCAGTTATAACTCCATGCTCAGAGTACTGAAAGCTTCAACACTTTTAGCATCCTCGTACTTTGGTGTGGTGTACATCAGAACGACTATCAAAACGTGTGAAGAGTTTCACAATGAGCAAGCAGACGTGGGCCTAAACAAGTTTCACAATGAGTGTTACAAAGATCTTGTAATATTGCTCTCTCACTTGCAAGTGGTAAATATCAAGTCAAGTCGATATAACATCGTAGATTGGACGAGCATGACACATCTCATGAGCTTCTGCGTTCAACTGGATGAGTTGAAGGTTAGTCCTGATTGGTTGCTCAGTATAACAAACACAGAGTTGATAGCACTGTGTGGTCATCTGGGGAGGAATCTGCGTGTGTTAGAACTGTGTTGCAAGGGTGACTGGACATTCGAAGGCGTAAACTCCATCACACGATGTAGCCAATTACAAGACTTGACCATACATGCAGTCCGGGTCTTTGGTCAGCCTCTTCTTCTCAATGTCTCCTACCGATTGCCAATATGTCAAGTCTCCGTCATCTCAAGTTTGTTGGCTTTGAGAAACCCGCAGAAAGTACTTGGATATCCATGTTTTCAAACCCCGCGTTAAAAGACTTGAGTTCACTCTGTCTTTACCAATGTAGTTTTAATGACGAGGTTGGTGTAGTCATTGGTACCAACTTAAAAAATTTAACTAGCTTGTACCAAGGATACTATCATACACGCCTGTACATGTCAGAGGGAAATCCGAATTATTGGAACCGTAAAATAGGCGCCAAAGGAATGCAAAGCATTCTGAAGGGATGCAAGAAGCTCACAAAACTGACGTTGACATGTAAAGGGGGTCATGGCATCGTGAAGACCATCATGATGATACCGGAGTATCTGCCACAGCTCAAGAAACTAACTGTTTTTTGCCCAGAAGTAAAATCGCTGCAGTGGAAGAAGCAACTCAAGGAAAAGATGCCAGACCTCGTCATTTCTTAGACGTTGAAGAGGTGAATGTTCTTGTTAATGTGTAGGACGGTAAATGTGTCAATTGAAAGTATAAGTATTATTGTTGTTTTTGTTATTATTGACGCGTTACGTGCCAAATATATACTCAAACAGTAATGTTTTTGTTTATTTTGATTAAGGGCGCTTCAACCGTTTGGTCATAATGCGCCACTCTAGCCTAGGGGAGTAGGGGATATATGTATGGAGGAGTGTCTCATGCTTGGTCAGAACCAGGCGCGGGTTGTGGGAGGAAAGGAATGGTTCTCAGGTCTCGGTCGTCATCGTCTTCGTCATCGTTCGTGTTGTCATTGTCATCGTCGTCGGGGATGTCGTCAATAGAAAGGGAAGTTTTCCCCAACGACGATTGCCAGAGCTCGCCTCTAGTTTCGGGGAGTAATAAAACTCCCCTCTTACTAGCAGATGATTGCGAGGTGGACTTTTTCTCTGGAATCGCCTTGTACGATTAGCAGAGTCATGGTCTGGTCCAATTCTACCCCGGGCCCAGACGCGGGCTCACACTCTCAATGACTGTGGATAAGTAATGTTCATGTTCTAGTTTAGAATTCGAAAAGGTTCAATAACATCAAACAAATTAAGTCAGCATTTTATGATAATCCTCTCCCTATCTTTTAACAATTACGCCAAGTTGTTTTCATTAAAAAAATCTCCATGGCTGCCACAGAGATTATAAAAATAGGTACTTCCCAAAGTCGATCAAAAATCATTTTCGTGGGAAACCTGCCCATGGTGCAATGCATGCCCCCGGGTGTCTAACTAGGTATGTTGCGGATAGGACAATTGTGAAGGGACGTCAGAGGGCTGTCTGTATAAGAGGACTCAATCCCTTGCATTCACGACTGAGGAAAACATAGAAAAACTTTAGTCAGGATGCCGACACCCTTTGTAAATGTTGTCCTCCTTTGATTGTTTTTTAACTGGATAGGATAAACGTAAATAAAATAAAGATTGCCAGTCTCGACGGGATTTGAACCCGGGACCTCCCGAATCAGAGTCGCGCGCACAGCGCTCGAGCCAACACTGTCGGTCCCAAAGTCGATTGAAAAAGCCAAAACCTAAACCCCCCTAAACCCCACCCCCACCTCGCTAAAGGTTACCGAACAATTAAACGACCGAAGATAACCGAACCAAACCGAAATACCCCGAGAGGTCAGACTAATTAACTTGGCTTGTTATGTATCTTAGTTGCGGGTTAATGCAAATGGCGCCGCTTAGTAAGGAAAGTATAAGACAAATAACTTAATGAAGAGCCGCTGTGTTGGTGCTGGGGAGGTTTAAATAATGAAGTGCCACTTTATATTCTGAGCCAGGCAAAGTCAAACACAGATGGCGCAGAATTGACTTGTATTGTCCGAGGCAGTCAACCAAGTCTGAAGAGACAATTTAGTATCGGCAACAAATTGTTCCAAATAAATTAAACAAAGAAAAAAATTCGTATTTAGAGTCTACCCACTCAGTCATATAACTGATTTTCAGTGGGGGACAGTAAACCAAAGCGACCCTGCAGGCCATGACGCAATCAACGAGTGATAACCAACCAAAGATCGATTTTTTTAATAGAAAATATAACAATCAGTGGTATATGACCAGTGCGAACACCCGCGGATCAACGCCAGAATCAACAAGGTCGATCAACAATATGGCCTTCGTTGCTATAAGACAGCTCCAAAAGGCACCGTTTACAAATTCCGAAGACAAGAATGGATGGACTTAAGTCCAAATCAGAAGTGAACAAACATCTGACTTAAGCGGGAATCGAACCCTGGACCTTATGCATTGTAAGCAGAGACGCTAACCACAAGACCAACGAGCCACACACACCATTCTTTTGGTGGGGGTGTTGCATCTCCTCATAAATGTTACACAATAGGCCATATGTTATCGAACCATGCAGTCTTCAGGCATATCAGCTGGAACTCAGGTGTCCCCAATAATTGACAAATTTGAATCATGTTTGTTTTAATCTACTCTCGATAGTCTTTTTGTTCCATAGTATTTCATTTTTTATTTATTTAAACGTATGAGTTGCCTAGTTTCAAACTCATCCATTTCCACAAGTGAAAAAATAACATTTATATTTTTCATTTGGCTGTAAATATTGTTCCTCGACGAAATTCTTAGTTGCGATATCCAAAACCAGACATTGAACTGTGTAAGATGGAGCCTTACATTTTAGTTTGGTTCAATTAACTGGCCAAGTCCGTATATTCAGGCAACTGTACGACACTGTATTTTTTTCACTGATAGACTTATCTAGGCAACTCGTATTAATATATGTATATATATTTCCTATTCAGTTGCAAAACATAATTTACAAAAGAGAACAAAAATAAACCGACAGTGTTGGCGCGACTCTGATTCAGGTGGTACCCGGGTTCAAATCCCGTCGAGACCGGCATCCTGACTGAAGGTTTCTTCCGAGGTTTTCCTCAGTCGTTAATGCGAATGCAAGGGATTGAGTCCTCTTAAACAGCCCTCGGACGTCCCTTCACAAATTGTCCTATCCGCAACACACCTGAAGAGAGGCAAGAATTGCACCCTGGGCACCCCACAAAAATTATTTTATTATAGAACAAAAAAAATATCATTAGAATGACACAAATTCAAAACAAGACGGAATGAACCCCCATAGCCACTATGTGGAAAAAAGGTGATAATGGTCTATTCCCTATCGTGCCCTCCAACTTACTTGACACAAAAAAAACTAAAGAACATCGAGAAATGTCCCGAAGTCCAGTACGAGCAGAACCGAATATCGCTTTAAAAGTTCGTCACTTCTGGGAGCAACTTGTCATAGAGCGGAGGACAGGGGGAAGGATATCTCTAAGGCAAACCGGGTGACGTATGTGTAGCGACAACTCTGACAAGAAAATTAAGTTTCAAAATATTTGAACCGTTGTTTTGTTTTTAATTCAAAGGTTAAACGTGTAAAATCAAATTACACAGTAGTAGGTATTTAAATTGATACAGGTACGGGGATTCCAAAAGGAGGGAGGGATACTTCTGAAGAGGAAGGACTACCGCTAATATTAAAACCACGCGAAAACCTTATTTTAGTAATATATCACAAACGCTACACAAAAAAGAAAAAGTGAAGACTAGGTCCCATGTGGTTTAGTTAGAACTATATCTGGCATAAAGCCTTTTTTTTCAAATATTGTAACCAGTAATGATTTTAATCAAGGTTTAAATTAAATTAATGTATTCCGTAATTAAAAACGCTACTGATTACAATATTTGAATAATTTTTCATGCAGGGTGTAGTTCTAACGAAACTACGTGAGACCTATAGCCCTTTTCCGATTTTACGTTATGGTTTGAAAGATATAACTAAAATAAGGTTATTTCGCGTGGTTTTAATTATGGTGGTGATCCTTCTCTCGAATAAGAATACAAAACTGAAATAATACGTTCCTTTCCATTGTTCAAATGTTGGTGGTGGTAGAGTTGCCGAGTATAGTCGATAAAGATATAAAAGTAGAAGAGAAAGATATTATAAAACTAAAAAAATCTTAGGTTCTGCATTGAAATCTCGTTGTTGGTGGAGGTGCCAGGTAATTAAGTACAAAGTTTTAGTGACACTGGCCCATCCCGCTGGTCACCAAAATCATTCTGTTAGATCCATGTTGAAGAGTTGAAGGAAATGATGAAATGACGATGACGATTAAAAGAATATTGCATCGTCAATCAGAGATGTTGATCGATTTTTATCGTGAGACACACGCACAGACAGACATCCAGAGAGAACAGTGGTGCTAATGTGGGAGCGAGGCGACTCCTACTATGTTCTATATCTCGAGTATACAAAGTAGTTGAAGTGTGTATGTTCCGGGAATTGATAATGTATTTGCCTCATATGTTATTTATGCGAGCTGCGTCGTACGCGGAACACAATGACACTCGAGGTTCTGCGTTACAAGAAGTAGAACATGCTTTCTGACGAGCTGAATAAGTCACTACTCGCAAGACGTAAAACGGAATAAAATTATGCTATACAGAGTACTCTTAGGAAGCTCAAACTAGGCATTATGCGTAACAAGCGTATAAAGTAAAGAACACACCAAAACAAAGAGTAAACCTTTTCCGTTTCAATTAGAAAATATACAGCTCGCTTTTAACACCCCCAAAAAAATATTTTTGCCACTTGATCTATACCATAATACTACACAAAAATGACCGTTTAAAAAATTATATTTTGTAACTGGGATTTTACGAGAATTTTTCTATTTTTTTAATCCAGAAATTTGCAAAAATTGGCGTTCTGGGAAATTTCTTAAATCGGCTTTAACCGTTTTCTTTTTTGTTCCGCAAAGATACTAGAGCATCGTACCAATCTAAAATGGCCCTTTATAACATCGTGTCATGAAATTGTGCACAAACATAATACTCAAATACGCAATAATATGCATTCCAAAATCACACACCTTCTCTTTTTTGCTAATCAGCATATTTTGTCCGAACTACTTGCCCAAATTACAAAACAAAATATAGAGGATTTACAGAAAAGACTAGAGTACGTCAATAATGGCCAATATTTTTTGGATCAAAATCCTCCAAGGTCACGAGGCATAAAGATCGTCCCCATGCTTTTTATGGGAGATTTTTGCCGATGGGACCTTTAAAAAAGCAGACCAAGTTTGACCCAATAATTTTTCTGCTAATTTAACTAGTTAGCCTGAATTAAATATATTTTTTTAGTTTAGCGGGTGAATACCCCATTTAAGATTCGTAACGACAAAGTGTGGTCACGCTTATGAGTTTCACTTTTCTGTCCGTCCCGGCGTCCATCTGTGCGGGTGTCACGTCTCACGATAAGCACCGAATGCGATTGACACGCTTTTTTTGTTTGGAAATTCCCTTCGACAAGGATGGTAGAGAATGTTGTTATAGTAAGCATGGAGGCAGCATGGAAGTGACTAGAGTAGCCCAATATAAAGTTTGAAAGGTTTTCACCCGGCACCTCCACCATTTTGAAAAGCAGCGATGAAACTGTTATATAAGTAGCAAAGGTATATTCGGCACCGTCACCAGAAAGAAGGACGTACGCCGAATTATTTTATTTGTATATTCTTCATTGACGATCAGTTGATTGAGTAGCGTCGCTTCCGCGCGTAAGCGCGCTCAGAACATTCACGCAAAAGCTTTGAGATTCCAATACATTATACAAATGTTAAACCACATATGAACGTAACAAAAGGTTAAATTAAATTTTCATCTTGTTTCTGATACTCATAAACGCAGTGTTGTGGAGTATCTAGGTACTTGTATCTAGATACTGTATCTAGATACATTTTGTGTACCTTTACCTATACCTAGATACTTATAATTTATTGTACCTGTATCTGTATCTCGATCCTTTTTACAATGTATCTATAGCTTTTTCAGATACATAGGTAAAAAGGTACTTTTTCAAGTTTATTCAATCTTTAAAAAGAAAATGCTGGCGATCTTCGAATTTACAAATTATTAATTAATTGAATTGAAATTAATTTGGTTCCGAAAAGCGGAACAATTTAAGTATTGAAACAAATAATATTGAGCCCACTTTAAATCGAAACGTAGCTGCATATTCATATGAGAGAGATGCTTAAAAATCATAAGTTTTGACACGTGTATAAATTATGTATGTAGCCTATCGTACAAGAGAAGAAAATAAGATAAGATATGGAAAACATTAAACCACAAATTATCAGTAAAGTAGGTAAGGAATCACATTCACAAACAAACCTAGACGGAAACCTTGTCGAATACAAGGAATAATGGCAGTACAGTGTTATGTTTCAATAGTTAAATTTTTTAACATATTTTCACTAATGACCTCTGGTCATCCTATTCCTGGGTTAAATTCCTATGAACCCATAATTCCGTTTTAAAAAGTACCTTGTATCTACAGATACATTTAGTAAGTATCTTGTATCTTTGCCTAGATACAGTTTTAAAAATGAATCTTTACCTGTATCTAGATACATTTAAACCAAAGTATATTTACTTATACCTAGATACTTCAAAAAAGTATCTTACCCAACACTGCATATACGTAAAAAAAATCGTAGTTTATTTTTCAGCAGAAAAATCAAATTTTCAGTTAAAAAAAATATTTTAGATTTTTTAATGTTATCACAAACAATAATTTTTCCAACATTTTAAGTATCACTAGAATTTTGATAAAAGCGTCACCTAGCTTTTTTTCTGATTCAGTAACATCTTAGCGACATTTCTGAGATCTGTTATAGTGTTATGTCAGTTGCTTGTCAAAAATGGAACATTGCCGACGATAAAAAAGATTAAGTACTTTGTAGTTAATTTTCGTAATAATCGACGTAAATACCCTTCTAACGATGCATCTACTTCCTTCCTAAACGTTCCAAAATTAATAACCCAAGATTGTTGTTTGTTTTTCCCTTTTAGCAATTTCCCGCGAAATTCGTGTTCTCGTCTTTAAGTAAACTTCTTACCACTAATCTCCGTTTTGTTTGATTGATGGCAAGATTAATTCCAAACTCAAGATGTGGCGCATAAACGAGACGAGATGAAACTTCGAATCGATATGGTTGAGAATTCTCGCTTAACTTCAGTCTACATTAATTTCAATCTAGATTAATTTATTCTGAATCCTGATAACCATCACAAACAAACCCCAGCGATGAAATAATGTGGCCCTAACCTAGAGGTAGATCACAGGGCACACGCCAGAGGTCACCACTTTGATACCGACCATTGGCAATCCTGACTGAAAGTTTCTTCCAAGGTTTTCCTTATTCTATCAAACGAAACCGATGGTAATGGTCTCCTGAAGGGGACAAGGTTTTATAAGGTTGGTGATGTTGGTCAGTTGAAATGTGTGTATTTGGCACGTGTTTCGTTGTGTTCCATTAGTATTCGTATTGTGCGTAGGCCTAGGTAATATTAACAACAGTAAAAGAAATTTTAATTTAATCTACTATAGCTGTTTCATGATCAATTTCTATCGTTTGCAATATACTGACGGTACTATATTCAAAGTATTTACTCAGTCGTAAGGTCACTGCTAACATTTTAGCCCCGGGACACTATTTAAATATTATCCAAGTTGTATTTATTTCTCGTAAACTTCTAAAGATATTTGCAAACGTTTTAAAAGTTTACTCAAACTCTTATACCGTATTCGCGTTTCCTAAAATGTAACATACAAACTCTGCACGCGGGGTAGACGTATAAGATTGGCTCAGGGCATTCCTGCCGATCGTAGAAGGGACGTCTATCTTGCAAGCATCAGATAGTATGTAGGGGAGTTTTTACACGCCGAAAATAGAGGCGAGCTCTGGTCGACGACGTCGGGGACCCCTCCCCTTGCCTGTGGCTGGATCTGTCCAACACGGGCCTGTCCAAAATGCTAAAGACATTGAATCGATACGCATTTTGTGAGCATGTAATCAAATTTAATGATAATCAAGCATAAATAATTCAACCCTGTGTTTAAACAAGCACATGTATTATTCATGAGTAGAACTACATGCCTGTTGCAGAAAATATAAAACTATTCGTATCTAAAATAGACGGTTTAAAAATGTTTTTAAAGGATCTAAATCAAAATGTACTGTCCTGATTACGTATTTACATAGTTGAGTCGGGCAACACAAACTAAAAATAAGGAGATACGCGCTCTAGGTAAAAAAGACAACGACCAACCGCAAGCAATTTAATTTTAATTAAATGTACGTTATAGATGAACCCTCCCAACCTTTCCCTAGAATTCGCGCTGTATCCTATAAGGTTAGAATAACGGCAGTGTAGGCCTACGCGACGATTAACGACTATTTCTCAAAGGCTTTCCTAGCCCCATAATGTCAAAACTCTCCAAATATATAATATAACTTCGTTACAATACCTTTACTACAATGTATGTGTATAGCGTAGCCGTGCCGTAACGTACAACTTGCGACTTACAGAGGAAATCTAATAAGCTCTCAAGACCGTCAAAATTCTAACCCCGTTCCGTGGAATTGAAAGACGTTTCAGGAGAAAAGTAAGAGGTGCTTGAGGGAAAGAGATTTAGAAGTACTCTTGCCGGGAGAGTCGGTGCTGATAATGAGCGAGGGCCACTTCACCACTAGAAGACCTCGTTGATATAATGACCTCGGACGAGTGGCCAAGGTCAAGTGGTCTGAGAATATAAGTAGGGATTTGACCCAATTAAATTTCGATTTAAATTAGCAAGTAATTTTTGTGAAGTACACACACGGGTACGGGAGTATCCGCAACAGGGAACGAAGGTTCTTCATCACCACAAATCGCCGAAAATAAGAATACAAAATTAAAATAATTGTCAGTTTGTTGATCATTTTGGTGGCGGTGCCGGGTAGGCTTGTTTCAACTCTTGTTCCGACATTCAAAATGGTGGAGGAACCGGATTATAATTTTTTAATTTTTCAGGGGGGGCTAGCCTTCTTCCTTTACATCGTCACCATAAACTTCGTTAATCATTCC
>JAMZAV010010065.1:0-17395 GCA_024449915.1 Sweltsa coloradensis
CATTATAATCTGCCATTTGTAAATAAAAGTGCAAATACAAACCAATAATTTAAATCTTGCCAGTAACAAATAATTTCTCAGACAATGTACTATTATTTAAGATGAATCACGCTCGTGCAATCACAGAGACGTCATCTGAGTCAGCACCCTCGCGTCAGAGTTGAACCGGACGATCACCGAGCGTCTACTAATGACGAAAGGTGACCATTAGACACGCTTAATTAACATTTTAGACCGTTTTCACGGAAGCGGAAAAAAGGGCTCAACAAAACACTTTCTTATATTATAAAAAGGAAACAAATTGATTTTCATGATTTAGGATTTGGTCAAAAAGTCCCAAATAGACTTTTTGGCTGCAATATTAATATTTTTTTACTTTACTAGGAAAACGCTTAAGTCCCGCCGCGTTGTTTGGTTGAGCGTAATTGGTGCATTGAGCTGCCATGTGTTATGCGGATTTTCTGTTGTTCAATGTTCTGTGAAAAAATTAGTACTAAGTTGAAGATTTTTTTTAAATTAAATTAAATTAAATTAAAAATAAACTTTAATTTTTAATTTTTTTAATTAATCGTATGAATTTTTTAAAAATTTAAAAACGAAAATTGCGATTTTTATAAGAAATAATTATTCGATTGCGCTCAATTTTCACACGAGTATATAAATTCATAAAATTAAGGTTCTGTGAAAAAATTTTCAAAATCAGATTAAGCATGTAGGTGTTATAAGTAAAGAAATTTTCAAAAAATCGAAAAAAAATCGTAAAATTGCGATTTTCATGAGAAATAATTTTTTGATTGCGCTCAAAAACGTGGCAGTTCTTAGTTCAGAGATTTCGAAGGCCACCATAAAATTTCATCGCAAACTGGAGTATCGGTTTAGCGGAATCGTGCTGACAAACACACAAAAAATACAGGAAAAAAAAAAGAAAGAAGGAAAGAAAAAAAAAAACATTCCGGATTTTTTGCTCCAGTGGAGTGAAATAGGAATCTTCGCTTCGCTCGCTACGCTCGCTCGCTACGCTCATCCAATTATGTAGGCCTAAGTTCAAATTACGAGTCAATGATGGTACTTTAATCAAACTTTCAAACCCAACCCAAAATTTTATTTGTGCCCAACTAGTTTCACAATTTGCTTACATTTCTTCTCGCTATGATCCCAAATACCAGTTTCATCCAATTGTTTTTTATTTAAGTTAATAAGTTAAGTAAGTTTAAGTAAGTAAGTAAGTAAGTTTATAACAAAAAACTGAATAACTATTTTTATATTCACCACTTGCAGAACACTGGAAAAGGAGGCGTGTCGTATTTACGAGATGAGGTGTCCATATTTCCGAAGGGTACAACAAATCCAAATATTCGACGTGGAGGAGCTATTTGCCACCAGCAGCAAATAATAAAGTGTTAAATTGAAACTGAAGGCCGCGGCGTCTGCAATCTCTGCATTATTCGAAAATTTAAAGTACATAATCTTTCTGATACCAACTTACCTGCCTTCCTATACTCCTAGCTATCTAAAGCCTGCTTACGTTCGTTCTACCTACCGCTTGTCCACCTAACTGTTGTATTGCCTTGGCCTACCTAACTTTGTTTCTACCTACCGACCTACCTACCTACCTACCTACCTACCTACCTACCTACCTACCTACCTACCTACCTACCTACCTACCTATTTCCTTACCTGAACTACCTTAATAACCAACCAACTTTCTTCATTGTAACTACCACTCTATAACTCCCTACTTACCTTCTTTCCTACATTTAACCTACTTAGTTCCTACCTACCAAACGACTAATAGATAACAATTCCTTTCTAACTGCATACCAACTTCCTACCTACTAGCTTGGTTGGATAACCTCCTACCTCCACACCTTCCCACTGGCATGTATACCTTACGGCATTCCTCTACCAGCCAGACAACCATCTTTTACCTACCAACCTCCTACCTACCAATTCATTCCTGCTTAAATCTTCAGTCTGGATTGACGGTGGAGAGTATCGATCACGGAGCCTACAGAATTAGGGTCTCCTCACGAGTTACGACTTACGAATTAGCTACATGGTGTTACGAATTATCTAGGTGTGAACGATCATGTCTAGTTAATATGACACGATACGAACAATAGACTGATAATAGCTTATGTTTGTGACATTTCTTAATCCGACATTATTTTGTAAGATGAATACTTTTTTGTAAGTTATTAATTCATTGCTGAATAGAATTTGCAATTTGTATTCATCCTTGTATCCTTTCCAAAATAAAATTAAATACATTCTAATCTCTCTCTCTCACACAATTTGTAGTATATATTTTTGTACAAAACGTTTGGTATTGATGGTGTGCAACCACACACAATCACAAATATTTACACACATACAATACAATACAATACATAATACAGAGATGTATGGATGAATTATTCATCCATACATATCTGTATTATATATTATATTATTCAATGATAAACATGTAATACTTGTTTGTTTTTTCAATTCATTTTTCCTGTATATGTTTATTTAATAATTTGAGTCATGTAAATAATTTGTGCTTAATATGTTTATGTTTGTGTTGTATATCCTATGTATGACTTTTGTATTGCACTTGTGGGGCTTCGCCCTGTTGTCAATAAAGAATCAATAATAATAATAAAAATAATAAGAATAATAATAATAATAATAATAATAATAATAATAATAATAATAATAATGAATATTAGGTTTTTAAGCATAAGCCCGCTTTAAGGACATAGATATTATTACCCCAGTCGGGGCAAACTTTTTCGACAACTGCTATGATTTAATAATAATAATAATAATAATAATAATAATAATAATAATAATATAATAATAATAATTATTGATTGATAGCAGTTGTCGAAAAAGTTTGCCCCGACTGGGGTTCGAACCCAGAACTATGTCCTTAAAGCGGGCTTATGCTTAAAAACCATATATTAATAATAATAATAATAATAATAATAATAATAATAATAATAATAATAATAATAATAATAATAATAATAATAATAATAATAATAATAAGTGTAAGTGACAAAGAAACTAAATGCCAACTTTTTAATTTAATAGACCAACAATAAACCAAAGCTTGATTTTAGTCTGCCACTACCTTAAAACTAACGTTGGATGTTATTTGAATGCTAACTAAAAATAAACGTTGGGTGTGTTTTTTTTAAATTGTGGTCTTTAGTCGGCCGCAAACCAAAATCCAAAGTTGGATACAAAGTCAATCAACCAACACCCAATGTTATATTTCAGTTGAATACATACCAAATACAAGGTGCATTTTAGTTGTCTACAAACCATATTGCAACGTTAAATTTTAGTTGTCTACCAACCAAAACCCAGCGCTGGATTTTAGTTGGCTTTCAACCAAAACAAAACGTTGTATATACGTCGGGTACCAACTAAATAAAACGACGGGCTTTGGTCGGCCACAAACCAAAATCCTACGTTGGGTACAAGTAGTCAACCAACCAAAACCCTACGTAGATTTGAAGTCGGCTTCCAACCAAAACAAAACGTTGGCCACCGACTATAAAACAAGGTTGGATTTTGGTCGGCGACCGACCGTCGGATTACTACGTCGAAAACTTAGTTGGGCCGACGGACATAACTACGTAGTTTCGACGTAGAATATAAACGTTGGCCCGACCAAACCAAAAACGTCGGCACAACGTCGGCGCGACGTATGTGTTCCCGCTGGGGTGTTTGTCCCTTTTAACTATGTTCTTGGAATTGGAGAAATAAGTTATGATAGTATGATAAACATTGTTAGGATTTATGCAGGCTAGTATTTTTACGGGGTGTTCAAGCATAAGTCTGCTCCAAGGACATAGTTACGATAGCTGATAGCAGTTGTTGTTTCCAGAAAGTCCGACTGATGCTCTTGATAATTGAGCTATTGGGGCCATAAGCCAGGTCCTGTATTGGGGCCATAAGCCAGGTCCTGTATTGGGGCCATAAGCCAGGTCCTGTCATAGCGGAAGGATAACGTGGACATCACAACACATGGCAAAACAAAGTTGAGGTTTGTCTTGTGGCTTCGATAACTTAATTGGCAAGAGAAAGTTCTGGCTTCGGAGCCTCTGAGGCTGGCGCGGAGACGACTTTAGGCGCTCAGCTTTCTGTGTTTTTTTTTTTTTTTTTTTGGGGGGGGGGGGGAAAGGGTTTGTAATACCGTTATCAAATTTCACACTAAGGTTAATAAAGAATAAATCAATGATTACTCCTATGCGAATTATAAATTTACTTCATTGATTTTGAATTAAAAATTAGTGAAAACACCGTACTCCATTTTGGCCAACTTCGAGAATTAAATCCAAGTAAACAGATTTTTTATCTCAAATTTGCATAATAAATATCAACGTTTAAATCAATGTGAACGCGCAGATTAATTTGGTTTTATCGTAAAATAAACGGTTTGATGGGAATTTCCAGAATTGAAATCCATGTTTTGGATTTCCCATTTTTTCACGTTTTGGACTTATGTCTCGCAATGGATCTTAAAGGCTTATTTTTGACAACCAAGTGCGGATATCAATATAAATGTACTTAATTAACCTGCATGCATAATTTGATAATGATATTACAAGTCGTTCAGCAAAAATCATCAACACCTGGACCTTTTGAGTTGGGCCAAGCTCAGTGCCCCCTTTAATCAACAAATATATTTATGCACTTACTTGCAAGTTTTTAAATTACCATTTATACTGGAATTTCGTTACCTGTGGCCCAATTTCAATACTTTACATGTCCGTTTCATGTATCTTATGTACGACTTGTATCAGCATAGCTGAAGTATATGCTTCACATCACACCTCTTGTTGCAGTGAACGGGCTGAACTGCGGTGTGCCTAGGTACCAACATAACCTACTAGTGCTCGGAGGGTCAAATGCTAGGAGGGGACAGTGGCCGTGGCAGGCGGCCATGTTCAAGACCTCTAGCACCGGACTGAGCTTCCAGTGCGGGGGCACACTGGTGTCCAAGCGACACGTCATCACAGGTAAGAGGGCAGTCTGTGTCTGTAGGGATGTCCGCTCTAGGGTGTATGACTCTTGTCAGGTGGCTACTAGGTTACTAGGAAACCAACATAACCTACTAGTGCTCGGAGGCACAAGTGCTAGGAGGGGACAGTGGCCGTGGCAGGCGGCCATGTTCAAGACCTCTAGCACCGGACTGAGCTTCCAGTGCGGGGGCACACTGGTGTCCAAGCGACACGTCATCACAGGTAAGAGGGCAGTCTGTGTCTGTAGGGATGTCCGCTCTAGGGTGTATGACTCTTGTCAGGTGGCTACTAGGTTACTAGGAACCAACATAACCTACTAGTGCTCGGAGGCACAAGTGCTAGGAGGGGACAGTGGCCGTGGCAGGCGGCCATGTTCAAGACCTCTAGCACCGGACTGAGCTTCCAGTGCGGGGGCACACTGGTGTCCAAGCGACACGTCATCACAGGTAAGAGGGCAGTCTGTGTCTGTAGGGATGTCCGCTCTAGGGTGTATGACTCTTGTCAGGTGGCTACTAGGTTACTAGGAGCCAACATAACCTACTAGTGCTCGGAGGGGACAGTGGCCGTGGCAGGCGGCCATGTTCAAGACCTCTAGCACCGGACTGAGCTTCCAGTGCGGGGGCACACTGGTGTCCAAGCGACACGTCATCACAGGTAAGAGGGCAGTCTGTGTCTGTAGGGATGTCCGCTCTAGGGTGTATGACTCTTGTCAGGTGGCTACTAGGTTACTAGGAGCCAACATAACCTACTAGTGCTCGGAGGCACAAGTGCTAGGAGGGGACAGTGGCCGTGGCAGGCGGCCATGTTCAGACCTCTAGCACCGGACTGAGCTTCCAGTGCGGGGGCACACTGGTGTCCAAGCGACACGTCATCACAGGTAAGAGGGCAGTCTGTGTCTGTAGGGATGTCCGCTCTAGGGTGTATGACTCTTGTCAGGTGGCTACTAGGTTACTAGGAACCAACATAACCTACTAGTGCTCGGAGGCACAAGTGCTAGGAGGGGACAGTGGCCGTGGCAGGCGGCCATGTTCAAGACCTCTAGCACCGGACTGAGCTTCCAGTGCGGGGGCACACTGGTGTCCAAGCGACACGTCATCACAGGTAAGAGGGCAGTCTGTGTCTGTAGGGATGTCCGCTCTAGGGTGTATGACTCTTGTCAGGTGGCTACTAGGTTACTAGGAACCAACATAACCTACTAGTGCTCGGAGGCACAAGTGCTAGGAGGGGACAGTGGCCGTGGTAGGCGGCCATGTTCAGACTCTAGCACCGGACTGAGCTTCCAGTGCGGGGGCACACTGGTGTCCAAGCGACACGTCATCACATTCACAGGTAAGAGGGCAGTCTGTGTCTGTAGGGATGTCCGCTCTAGGGTGTATGACTCTTGTCAGGTGGCTACTAGGTTACTAGGAGCCAACATAACCTACTAGTGCTCGGAGGCACAAGTGCTAGGAGGGGACAGTGGCCGTGGCAGGCGGCCATGTTCAAGACCTCTAGCACCGGACTGAGCTTCCAGTGCGGGGGCACACTGGTGTCCAAGCGACACGTCATCACAGGTAAGAGGGCAGTCTCCGCCATTTTGTTTTTTAGTTTGTAAGGGTGTGTTCTCTTCTTCAGGTGGCTACTAGGTTATTAGGGTTGTTGGGAAAGGAATGTCCGAGGAGGACTCAATCAATCCCTTGCATTCGCATTAACGAATGAGGAAAACCTAGAAAACACCTTCAATCAGGACTGCCGGTCTCGACAAGCTTCGAACCCGGGACCTCCTGAATCAGAGTCTCGCGCTTAACACGTGATCTAACACTGTTGGTAGACTTTGCCAATGGTTTTCCCCAGTCTACGTGTAAATGCTAGTGGTGTGCCCACTGCCTCCTAGATGTTCGTCGTGGCTCCACGAGGAGCCACGACGAACATCTAGGAGGCAGTGGTTGTGCCCTTTAAAATAGTCTTTGCACATTTTCTGCCGTCTATATTCACATCCTATAACAAGTTACTATATGTTCGTGTACTACGAAAATAAAATTGCAGTTAAATTAAAAGCATTTCTTGCTTTATAGTTTAAGAATAGTTTAAGGTTTATAAAGGACACCATATAGCAACATCTTTTGTCGAGTTACGGCGCAAGACCAATTTCCTCATGCAGCCATGTTACTCAGTTAGCCATCAATAATAAATAATAAAGCAGCAGACCTTTACACAAACCGGCAAACAGTATTGTCCCCTTCACAAACACAGACGCGAGTAATCTTCGCTGTTTCCGTGTCCTTAAAGGGGCTGCAACTAAAAATATTTTTTTTACCACATGATCTATAGCACAATACTACACTAAAATGACAGTTTAAAAAATTATATCTTGTAACTGTGATTTAACACAAATTTTTCAATTTTTTTGATCCAGAAATTTGCGAAAATTGGTGTTTTGGGAAATTTCTTAAATCGGCTTTAACCTGATTCTTTTTTGGTCCACATAGATACTAGAGCATAGTACCAATCTAAAATGCCCATTTTTTTTACATCGTGTCTTGAAACTGTGCCCAAATATACCCTCAAACACGCAAAAATATGCATTCCAAAATCCCACCTCATCTTGGTAATCAGCATATTTTGACCGAACTACTTGCCCAAATTACAAAACAAAATATAGACAATTTACAGAAAAGGCTGTAGAGTACGTCAATAATGGCTAATATTTTTTTTGAATCAAAATCCTCCAAGGTCACGGGGCATAAAGATCGTCCCCATGGTATTTCTTATGGGAGATTTTTGCCGATGGGACCTAGCTCGAAAAATGTAATTTTTGACAATTTTTTGGGAGGTCATGGTGATACCCCTTTAACTACTAGTAATAATCTAACACAGTAAATTGAACCAGAGTAGATAAATCTGTTGAGAGATAATCAATATTGAGATTGGCAAAAGTTTTAAGCAGAAATCACTTTTATTTTCAGCCGCCCACTGTGTTTATAATCGGGCAAAGAAGAAAGTTGTACAAGCCGACAGTCTGAATATTTACTTAGGGAAGCACAACCTACGAAGCTGGACTGAAGAGGGACAGCAAGCCAAGGACGTAAGTCTTGGTCATTTTATTTATTAGGGTGTTATTCTATGTGGGCTCCAAAAGAAAACACAGAGTATCGTCTTATTTAATTAAAACTGTAGGGGCCTAACCTCTCATGTGATATCACACGAAAGTGTTGATACAAACATTACAGTGACATTGTATTAGTATTTGTTTCAAAAAAGTTTAAAACTTCCAAGAAGAATACAATCAATCAATCAAAGACTGAGGTTACTTTATGGCCACAATCAGGGTTGGTAGGGTAATGCCAAAAATAGAAAATTATTTTTCCTTTTACGTTTTCACACTCGCCCGCGACCCGGCACCTCCACCAAAGTCATAATGTTTCACACTCGATTTCGAATCGACTTCGTTTCGACTCGAAATTTCGGGTATTCGCACACGTTTCATACGCTTCGTTCCAGCGCCTCATCACTTGGGCCACCGAGGACAGAAAACTATTTTCGAGTAAGGTAGAGTGGTATACCCAACTAATAAGATACGACGAATGTTTTCTCCTGTCTAGATCTTAGACGGAAAACACAGCACCTGTTCAAAACGTATTATTTTGTTGCTTTACCACCATCACATGGGTTTCACTATATTCTTATTCTATCAAATGCATTCTTGTAGCCCTCAAGGAAGACGCGGATAAACGGTACGGACAGTTTGACAGAATGCGTGACGTCAGCTTTTTGTTTTTGGAAAAGGGAAAGGGAAAGGGAAGGGAGAGTCTGTTAGAAGTTTTATTACCGAAGTGTAGTCCATGGCAACATTTCCACCAATGACGATCAACTGTTCCAAGATTATAAACTTTTCTCTCTTCACTAGTCGCACCAAAGTCCTAATAGTTCGGAAAGTTTTCCAGTGTGACAGCAACGGGAAAAGTCCCGTAAGCTAAATGCTAACTCAACGTCTGGAAAGTACTCTTTCTCTTCACTTTTTCTTTTCACTTTCCAGTGATATATCCTCCCACCCTGTACTTTATTATGTCACCTAAAAGGATGCCCTAGTCAGGTAACCTATGATGAAACCTTCGAGGCTATAGGCCTACCCTTAAAAATATTTATTTTTGTCCTGATTTTTTTTTCGCTCTTACAAGTCGAAAAATATTGTAGGGGTCTGCTGTGACCAATGCAAGTTTTTTTTAAGTTATGGGCCGTTTTTCAAGACATTGCTCATACATATATTTTCCAGACGGTGATCGTGGGTGATTGATGAGAGTTGATCGGGAACTGGTGATGTTTTTCACTCGCATACCTACACATTCCACATAATAGTTTCGCTCCACCAAATCCGTTTAGTTTTCGGTCTAAAAATTCACAAAGGCTATAACCATTTAAAAAATGTATGTTTGCTTCGATTTTTGCCCCAATATCCACCTAAATAATCGCAAAATATTGTAGAGGGTCGGTTGTTAACCAAGTGACCTACAGGCGGCGATCATGTGGACGATTAGAGTTGAGGTGAAATTTATTCTATCACTGTCACTTCAGTTGCCTCTTCCAGTTGCATTAGCCAAGAGATTCCAAGGAAAACACAGCTAACAATATGATATTGTATAGATTGACCGGATAATCGTCCATCCCGACTACGGACAGAAGAACTATAACTACGATGTGGCCATCTTGATTCTGTCTACCACTGTAGAGTTCACCGAGTACGTGATCCCGGTTTGCCTCTGGGATAAGTCTCCCAGTCTCGACTCGGTCATAGGCACGCCAGGAACGGTAAGATTCGTCACTTCATACTATAGCATAGGACAGCTGGCTAACCAAACTAGGCTACGAGATTTAGTCAGTCTCGGGGAGGAACGACCTCTTTTTTATTAAACTTTTATGTCAACGATTTCCTTTTTTAACATCAGGAACTAGAAAAAGTTACTATTTTTGGGAATCAAGCCAAATTTTTGTGTAAAATTTAAAATATGAATATGAATTGCACCTCTACTTCACTTTACGGTCTCAAATAGAATATTGAAATGAGTCTGGTTGACGGGACTTCCTGTTCTCTTAGTACCTTTTTAAGCTGATTTTTTGGGGTAATTAATTTTTACGGATTTTGATGAATTATATCATTTTTAAAGGGACTATACGTACGTTTTGTTCGGGGAACTTGAAAGTTCTATGTTTTAAAGAGGAAAAAGAACGTGATATATAGTTCCTTTTTGTGTTAAAATAACTTAACTTGTCATAGTTCCATATTTTGGATTTAGTGAACCTTGCATGTTTGCCTCTATGCTCTTGATGGTAGGCCCTCACAGTTTTTTTTGGTTCCCTACATGTACCGAGTTGATGACATGACCCAGTACTTTGGTTTCCCTACATGTACCGAGTTGATGGCATGACCAAGTGCTTTGGTTCCCTACATGTACCGAGTTGATGGCATGACAAGTGCTTTGGTTCCCTACATGTACCGAGTTGATGGCATGACAAGTGCTTTGGTTCCCTACATGTACCGAGTTGATGGCATGACAAGTGCTTTGGTTCCCTACATGTACGAGTTGATGGCATGACCAAATGCTTTGGTTCCCTACATGTACCGAGTTGATGACATGACAAGTGCTTGGTTCCCTACATGTACCGAGTTGATGACATGACAAGTGCTTTGGTTCCCTACATGTACCGAGTTGATGACATGACAAGTGCTTTGTTCCCTACATGTACCGAGTTGATGGCATGACCAAGTGCTTTGGTTCCCTACATGTACCGAGTTGATGGCATGACCAAGTGCTTTGGTTCCCTACATGTACCGAGTTGATGCATGACCAAGTGCTTTGGTCCCTACAGGGTTATTGGCTGGGCCGGGACGACGACGGCCCCGGTGGCTAACGAGCTCAAGATGGCCAAGATGCCGGTTGTCTCCCAGGAGACGTGTCTCAGGAGCGACGAGTTCTACAACTCGTTCACATCGGACGTCACCTACTGTGCTGGATACAGAAACGGTAAACATTTGGGCAACCTTACTTAAAGAAACATCTTTGTGCTGCGTCATAAATCTTCATTGAGTATCTGAAAAAACAAGATAAGAATGTGTTGTAGAATCTTTTTGTGGAAAGTGTGTGAGAGTTTATTTAACAAGAGTCAGGGTACATAGAAATTCAAGGGCTCTGCGTCCCCAAACCAACATATAGCGCAGGGACGCTGTCCATCGCCCAACTCTGTCACACATCAAACTAAACTTCTAGTAATAGGCATTAAAAAATGGAGAGGAGAGGCTTCGAGCCTCACGACCAATCCCCAAAAACCCAAAAAGGCAATGTGTAGATTCATATCGAGAAACTCTGACAAGCCACCTGTGCCCTCGACTCTAAAGGTGTTGGTTGATGTAATGCTTCCCCTGTGTGTTGCAGGAACGAGTGTCTGTAATGGGGACAGCGGCGGTGGGATGTTCTTCTTCCTCGACAACCCCAAACAACAAACCAGGACATGGTACACGCGGGGAGTGGTCAGCATAAGCAAGACAGACGTAAGTATAGATTTGTTACTGCAGGGCTGGACAGCTCGCTTTAGCACCGTCCTAAGCATTCAGCTCATCAGCTTATTTCACTGCTTGACTAAAGAAAAGCCGAACCTAATACCGATACGTCATTCTCATTTCATTGCTGTAGCTACATAGTCATTGAATCTTAATATATCTCACTCAACATAATAAGCGTTGCCGCTGAGAGTATAGCTCTACGAGGATGTGGGTTCGAATCCTGTATAAGGCATGTTTTTTGTAATCGTTCTTCATTGTCTCGAATATTAATAGAGACGCTCATTAACAAAATAAGTAACCTGTTCAAAATCTTGTATTTGCATTGCCTATCTGTTTCAGAGTACGGAACTAATATGCGATGCCAATAACTACGTTGTGTTTACCGACTTGGCCAAAATGTTACCCTGGTTCAAACCAGCAGTTTGGTAAACGCCACTTTCTGACACTCACCTTACCACGCTCTTTTGAATACTCAGGGCTTCATCTGATTTATTTTAAGTCAATAGGTAATGACAAATGGTGATATAAAAACCCAAATTTTGTTTTAAACCCAAATTTCGCATTTTCGTGATTTAAAAAAAATCTTTAAATCTAATAAAACTATAAATTTTTTTTAAAAAATCTAATAAAAATCTTTAAAAAAAGGGGGAGACCATTAAGTTAGGGCGACATCGATTCCAAAAAGGTAGAATCGATCATTGTATCCAAGAATCTATTCAGAATCGATTCCCAACAAAAATAAAGATTTTTATGCACCGTTATTTTAGTGAACTATTTCTGCGGAGTCCGTGATACGCGCCAAATTTTTGGAGGTCTATTTCCGTGAAGCCCTTGACTTCACGGTACCGCCTACCGCGCGCGTAATATTTGGTCGGGACCGGCACCTCCACCATCCCCCTACATTTCGCACACTAAAAGGTTAAATTTCGAAAGTTAATTCGCGTTTTGACCAGTTTGATACAATTTCGTTCGTAATTTCGCATTATTCACGAAATTTCGCTAAATTCGCGTTTTCAAAATGTTTTTTTTCTAACTCTAAATGATGTAATTCGTCGACAATATTACATTTTAGGCAATAAAAAATTAAACATTAAAAACATTAAACTCCATAATGAACATTAATGTGACTTAAAAAGGCTACCCACGACATGAAGAGTATCCGGAGAAAGACACGGAGTGACCTTTAATTCATTTATGCGTTGGTTCGTATGGATCCAATCAAAACAGAATATTACGATTGTAAGTACAAAATATTGTGTATAATACAAGCCTTTCTTCAATAATAATTTTCACTTGTACATTTGTCAAAAAATTGTATTGCAAACCTCGCAGTCGCTTTTTTCCTATTCATAATAAAATAACATTTGTATTAAAACACCGATATATCAAATTATTGATATGCTAGGAAACCCTGATAATGTAAACTATCGTACAAGTCCCCAAAGAACAGTAACATATATCTGATCCAAGCAATATGTCGAGGGTCGTAGCGAATGACTTGCCTACCTGACTCTATATGTTTTTGGCCTTTATAAATGTATTTTGTTATATATCTTGGTACCTAACTAATGTATTCCTTAGTCATTTTTTACAAACCACTGTAGTACAATGTACTGAGACATTTCTTACTCCTACCTTGGGCAATCAAACCCACCTGCTATCACAGCCATGAAGAATGTCTGCATACCACAATGTATTTATGTTTATCGTCATGTGCACAACGTGTTACAAGTTGTGATCAAGCCCAAGCTAACTGGATGACACTCAAGTGTTGTCACTACTTATTGTCTTCACTCAGATAGCGAAAGATAAATAAAAAACGTGCAAAGCATTCTCTACAATATAACTCATTATTTTTCTCCAAAGAATCCAGGCTCCTCAGTTTCCATCTCTGATTTAATCACATTAAACAACTCTTAACCCTTTCCAGTCCAAGTTTCAAGTTTCAAAATTAAGTCATTTTAGGCATTTTTTTCAGATTCCTAATTTTTTTCTTAGATTTTTAGTGTTTTTCAAAAAAATAATCATGTTTTTAAAGAAATTTTAGGAAACTTGAATTTAGAATTAATGATCATTTTAAGCCATAATTCAAATTTGAAACACATTCCATTGTTACTAGATTTTTTTAATTTTTTTGCATATATGGCATTTTTTGTAACTAAAAATAGCAATATTAGATATTTACTAGGAAAACGCTCAGCTGGACGCGTTGTTGAGCGAGCACCGGGTACGTGCAACATGACCCGAGTACGACATTCCCATAAGGCCCCCACACAGTGTAGGCCTAACTGGATATTGACATTGTACACCACTGTACTATTCCAACATCTTTGCATTGTACTTATTCACGTCATGCCTTCTAAAGTGTATCTTTGTATCTTCACTGCCTCCTTCATTTTTTAACATCATTTTTCGAAATATGATTACCAATAAGTCTTTAAGGTCTTGACCGATTTAGCTGAAAATTTGGAAAATAGGAGAGAATGTTGTACTTATTGACCCTGCAAAATTTCATAACGATCGGTACATTTTTATTTTTATTATTTTTTTTTTTTATTTTTTATTTTTTATAAACAACGATCGGATTTTGTTCAAAAACTATACAGCAACCCGCCTAGTTGTCAGGCGGCATACCTGGAGAATACTTCAATTTTAGTATAAAAGCATGAAATTTGGCATGATGATTGGACATACCCTACTGATGATTTAAGGAATTGGAGCCAATCAAAAATTTACCCAGGGACCCCTCAAATCAAAGATGGCGTCCAAACATGGCCTAGTTTTTTTTAAATTATGGTCCTATGTTATTCATTTTCACTTTGCGCACGTACTTTCAAGTACTGAATATAAATTTGAGGTTCAAATTAACTTTTTTTAATCAGAAACCTCTTAAAATTAAAGATGGCGACCAAAAAATCAATTTGTCATTTTATTAACGGATTTGATTGAATTTCGGTTTCTACACGTATTTTGAGCTGCTGAGTATCATTTTAAGGTAAAAAATATGTTTTGAGACATTTTTTGGTCACATAACCTAGAAAAAGTTTGAAAAAGGACGAAACAAGATTTTGTAATGTGATTATTTTCTTATCACTGGTAGCCAAACCTGATAAAAACACACTAGTACGTATTTAACATTAATAAGTGTTTGCTTAATAAATACGTACTTCTAGTATGTATTTAACATTAATAATTGTTTGCTAAATACGTACTTCTGTGTTTTTTATCAGGTTTGGCTACCAGTGATGAGAAAATAATCAAATTACAAAATCTTGTTTCGTCCTTTTTCAAACTTTTTCTAGGTTATGTGACCAATAAATGTCACAAACATATTTTTTACCTCAAAATGATACTCAGCAGCTCAATATACTGTAGAAAACCGAAAATAAATCAAATCCGTTAATAATAATGACAAACTGTTATTTTTGGCCGCCATCTTTAATTTTAAGAGGTTTCTGATTAAAAAAAGTTAATTTGAACCTCAAATTTATATTTAGTACTTGAAAGTACGTGCGTAAAGTAAAAATGAGTAACATAGGACCATAATTTAAATAAAAATTGGCCATATTTGGACGCCATCTTTGATTTGAGGGGTCCCTGGGTAAATTTTCGATTGGCTCCAATTCCTTAAATCATCAGTAGGGTATGTCCGATCATCATGCCAAATTTCATGCTTTTATACTAAAATTGAAGTATTCCGTGGATATCTCCAGGTATGCCGCCTGACTATAGGTGGTAGGTACATGTGTGCAAAATTTCAGGTCGATCAGAGAAACGGTGCGACCTGTACCGAACCAGTAGCAGAAAAAAAAAACCGTCATTCGAGCCATAAGAGTCAGTGGAGATGCTCGCTACGCTCGCTCAATTAAATTTCCGCGAAAAAAACAATTTCCTATTTCTAGCCTTTTTTTACACATGTGAATTTTCAATTTTCACTAAAAATTTCACTTTTTGTCCCATAAGCATGGGACAAAATTTGTATGTTTTTTAATTCAACAAAAAATGTATAGGGGTCAAATTGAAAAAAAACGTTTAATGTACACGGATTAAAAATTGAAAAGTTAATGACTTAATTTGGAGTCATGCGGCTGGAGTCATGGGGCTGGAAGGGGACGATTCAAACCCCGGGGTCCGCGAGGCCGCACACCTAGGTAGGGTCCCCTGGAGATGGACCCTCGCCAGGTGAGTCTCTGTATGACACCTAGGTAGGGTCCCCTGGAGATGGACCCTCGCCAGGTGAGTCTCTGTATGACACCTAGGTAGGGTCCCCTGGAGATGGACCCTCGCCAGGTGACTCGGCCTCCTTGACCCCGAGACTAAGTTTGACCCGCGGTGTTGTTTGCTGCTCCGTCTTCCGGACCACTCGCCTCGACTTGGAAGCAGGACGGGTCCTCAAGGTCATGGAGACAGTAACGCTCGGTGATCGATCTACGAACTAAGCCTAAGTATTTCAGTTATTTGCATAGTTTCGATCAGCTGAGTGTTAGCGTGACATCGGTGCGTTGTGTAAGTAGGATATTCATCAGCGGTACTAGAGGATTACTCGGTAAGTGCTGGCTGTGCATGTGCATGTGTGTGTGTGTGTGTGTGTGTCGGGAAAATTACATTTAAAAAATTAAATTAACTTTTTAAAACTCCAGTTCAGCATAAAATTACGAACTTTATAAAAGTTCGAGTTGATTTGATTATTAACTACACTGGCGCACGCAGGATAATGAACTTTAAAAATAGACAAGAGCCTTGTTATGATCTAGTGTGATGTGTGACGTACGACTGAGCAGTGGGAGACGACAATTGATGCCGGGACTTACACCAAGGAAACGTGTGTACTTGGTTAAGCAATGTACCAGTATGCATATCATTTAAAGATATTTATTTAACTTATAATAACGGCACAGCAGCGCATAAAGTGTGTACAAAATTACCTGTCATTGATATCTTTAACATTTTTATATAAAGATAATAATATAAAGTATATTGTTTCACCAGAAGCGCATTGCGGATTAAAATTGACTATAAATTTTGAAGGAAAGTAAGAGATAAGAATGATGTTGTGTAACACACATCCATTATAGAACGGTGGAAAGAGGGGGGGGGGGGGGGGGAGAAAGCTCATCGCTACACGTTGTCAGCTCTTTTTTGGTCAAGGGTGTACATTTAAACGTACAAGGGAGCATGAGACATATCTAAAAACTAAAAAGTGTCATGGTTTGTACATTTCTAGGTTGTCAAAAATTCTGGGGGAAAGGGGGGACTAGGTATAAGTGGTTCCCTACCCCTTTTGGTCCCAGTACCTTAACGCCGAATTTATGTTCGTCACGCCACCCATGTGTCTCAGTCAGGGTCGCCATGTATGTGCCCGCCAGGCTGCTACCCCTGCTGTGCCTAGCCCTGGCACAGAGCAACCCTGGACTACCGTCTTCTCCCTGAAGATGTCAGGAATGTACATTCTGTGTTTCAGCCAGGGTCGCCATGTATGTGCCCGCCAGGCTGCTAACCCTGCTGTGTCTAGCCCTGGCACAGAGCAACCCTGGACTACCGTCTTCTCCCTGCCCAGCAGTCTTCACCTACGTCTTCCAGAAACCAGAAGGATGGCACGGCGTCATCACCATCCTCCCACCGGCCAAGTACTCCGAGGTGACGGTGTTAATGAAGATGACTGTGCCCTATACGGCCGAGGGGAGTGGGCAAGCTGGACATCAAAGGGGGGACAGCTGAGGTAGGCGGCCTTAACCCTCATCCAATACACATTAATTTTAATTTTCTAGTGTTTACGATGCTAGAAAGGTCTTTGGCGTTTTCAATGTGCAATGTTAATGAAATAAGCAATTTGCATAGG
>JAMZAV010010066.1:0-24155 GCA_024449915.1 Sweltsa coloradensis
ACATCCGCCCGGCAAGATGAGTGGTCCTCACAACAATGTCAAGGTACGTTTAGTAGGTCGGGTTTGAGCCGGGCCACCAACAGGGGATTCCTGTTGGGCGTTCTGACATATCAAAAACCGGGAATAGCTTCCCAAATCCTTGACTTTGCCCTTGAGAATCATAAACAAATGCGCGAAAGAACCTGTCAATAATTGCGCTTCTTTTCGTCTCGTGGGGAGAAAGCTAAAGCTATTCTACACAAAAATATTTCTACTTAGTAAAGCGGTTTATATATAGTAGTGAGAAAAACACTCAGTCCAACCCATTGTCCATGAAAGTGTGACTTAGTTTTTTAGGCAATATTTATTGCACTAGACCTCCTACATATTTGAATTCTCTCACCGCAACCCATCATATTTATAATATAATTACAAAGTCTGTATTCAGTTATACCTTGCGCACACAGCTGAATTTTTCTCAGCCAGAGTGTGGAGTTTCTTCGTCACATTCTTCACCAAGTGGTTCGAGCACTCTGTTTTCTTCACAAACCTTCCGTACGAAACGCAAACCTTGATTTGTTTGTAAACGCTCAAATCGCCGTCTGCAATGAATCTAAATAAAACACGTGTTCATTGATACACCAATAATTCAAATGGTAAAATAGTCTGCCTATTACATTAGACTTTTAGGGCTACCGCTATTCAATGTAACTAAATACTGCGTTCATAAGGTTACAGAATGAGTATTTTTGTTCACAATAATATAGACTCGAGCTATGTAAATGAATGACTAACACCTGAAATAATGTAATAAGTTTTTATACGTACTCCTTGTATTGAACGCCATGCTCCGACACACTTAGTCGAAAACCTTCAACTATGATGTCGGCTTCCATTGCCGGTGAGGATTTGTCCCAATTACGGTAGCATTTGAGGCCTATAAAAGCAAAAGAATTTTTCTCCACTTTCCAATATTGTTGGCAAATGAGGAAAAACTGTTACTCATACAATTTAAAGCTTGTCAACAATGCCAGACATAAATTTTAAACTTATTCATCCACCTAAAGATAATAGTGTTGAGAAAAAAAACAAATTTCCAATAACTTATGGCATAATTTGGAAATTAATATTGGAGAAAACCCATTTTGCATTTCAACATTGGAGAAAGATTTTTTTGCTTTTATATTGATGGGTAATATACTGGGATGACTGTGGTTTTATGATTGTGTGATGTTTTAAATTATTTTTCAAGACAGTAGTCCTATATTTCATTAGGAGTATATATTTATTTTATTGAATTATTGAAATACAAAAATACATTTCGTGGTTGGAGGTAAACTTTCATCAAACAACGAGAGCACGAACTTCTTCGGGTTCTTCACACACCTCGCATTCATCTTCGTTTACCTCTGGGTCTAAATCTTGATTAACATCGAAATTGCTCAGAAGATCTTTGTAATATTTTAGCCTTTCAAGGTCCATCCAATCACTCCCGAAATGTTTATCTAGAAGGTTGGCTACGTCTCGTAGCTTCAGTGGCTTTACAGGCACCCCCATTTCTACCATATTTGGATCTATCATCATCGCACGCATGCCATTCTTAAACACACTTTTTGGGTTTCCAACATTAGTACGGTAATGTAGCTCTCCCTGTACAAGTACATTTTTGGATCGATTTCGTGACAGTATAAATCGCTTACACAGCTTAAATTTGAAGTGCCAAGATATCATTATTAATCAATTAATGAATCATCATATATATATATATATCAATATTATCAATCATCATACATATCAATATCAATATCCATATCAATTATCAATTATGCTTTATATCCAACTATTCTTTCTTCTAACACTGTGTATATCATTATAATTACTATCACTTTTATTATAAATTATTAATTATAGACTATTCACTTTCTCTGCAAAGAGTTATACTTGTACACTGTACTAGTCTAAGTGAATAAAAATATCTATCTATCTATCCTGGTGGCTTCATGAGTCTCTGGGATTCTTGCTTCCAGTCAGCCACCTCACAAACGCGCTTCCCAAGGTGAAGTACGGTGCCGTGGTTGTCAAAAATTTCAACGTACTCCCTCGGTTCAATTATCACGTCTTTTTTTTTTTAATTCTTTCTCAATATTACCAAACACTCTGTCAGGAGGGAGGTAAGAATGGCCAGTGATAGTGTTCGCGCCAGTATTAGCCCACTCTTGTTTCACGTAGTATTTAGTTTTCACTCCCCTCGTACCCCTCTTTCTTATCTTATCTCTGATTTTAAACCTGACCTAGACAGGTCGTTGGCTCGTCTCTATTGCTTTCGAACTGCCATAGCGTTCAGACCTCAGTACGGCTGTCTGTTCTAGACAGTGAATTCGCATATTAGTTGCCTCGAGTGCAACAAACCAACAATATTCTTCGTGGTCACTCAGTGACACTTTCTTAACACACACACACAGTTCACAGTGCTTTACAAGTGATATTAAGTTGATTTTCGTGTGCATTACGTATGTTGTTGTATCATCATTTACTGCATTCCTCACTATCGATCCCCCTTCTATCTATCCTCTCACTAGGCTAGCCTATCATTTTTCACTCTTCATCACCTACTTCGACACCTCGCTCAAACGGCAAGTTCGCCGTCTCCACAAGCCAACTGTCTCGAAGCCAAGGTAAGCTCGATTGTGATTTGTTTCTTCATTTTTTCCCTCGTATTTATTGGCATCATCGTCTTGGTGCCAACATTTTGGTCCACTCGTGCCGGATATATTTCGTTTTTTCCATTATACAGTCCACTTTCAAAACCATTCAAATATTATCTCGCATTGTTGTTTGTCGATATTCAATCTCTCATCACTGGGTCATACTCGGCGTGTGCATGACTCACTATACGCAGTGTTATCTAGTTTATTGTTCATTGTCGCAGGGCGAGCATTTGTTTACATTCTCTCGGTCGCGTGTATTTTATACACGTCGCTAGTTATTTGTCCTGACTACCCGGGTTCGATCTAACCATTTTGTGTTCATTGTTGTTTTTTTCAATTGCACTCGCAATAGTCACTCCCTGTTTCTTTTATTGTCGTCTTAGTTTCGGTTATCATGACCAAGCAGGAACGGCAATGTAGCTTGCTTCTAGCTAGAAGAGAGCGTATATTTGCCTCAGTGCAACGCTCATATGACGCGTTTCAAGCGCTTCAAGACGAGGAAGCTTCTCGTCACAGATCGCGGTTTGACAAGCTTGACCAGTTGGAAACTGACTTTGAAGCGGTTCAGAGCGAAATATTAGTTGCTAATCTCAGCTCGAGGAAGGTGTCAACCCTCTTCCTGTCGACGCAGTACAAGCCAGCTTTGAGAGCCTTCTCTACTCGGCACGCGATAAGTATCTCGCCATAGTCGCGCGTATCCCAGATGCTATTCCTGTGAATCCGCCATCTACTGGTGCTGCTCAAGTTAATACGCTACCCAATATTCAATTGCCAATATTTTCAGGCGACATGACTCAGTGGCCAGACTTCTATGCTCTGTTCAGCTCCCTTGTTCATGACAACGAGTCATTGAACAATGTACAACGCTTCCACTATTTGCGTTCTTCTTTGCGAGATGCTGCATTGGCTGCAATTAATGGGTTTCAAATTTCAAGCGCTAATTATCCTCTTGCCTACGACGCGCTAGTGTCGCGCTATCAGAACAAGCGCTTATTGGCCGCTATGTATATTCAACAGGTACTCGATTTCACTCCATTGAAATCAAGCAGTCATGCTAAGTTACAGCTGTTCTTGCAAGTTCATCGTAATTCCGTGAACGCTCTCAAGGCTTTGAAGATTCCTGATTTAGGCTGACTTTCTCCTTCTGTCACTTACTTTGTCAAACTTAGACGCACAAACCCGAAAAAACTTCGAGGCCAAGCATTCTGCGTTCTCTACTCCGACTTATCAGCAGCTTATCACGTTCTTGGACGAAGCTTCAAGGACGCTTGAGTTGTGCTGTCTGGATCAACCGGGTTCGACCCCAGTTAAGGCGCAGTCTACGGCGCAGTCATCGGAAAAGTCAACTCATTGCTCGTTGCAAACGCCAGCTCACATGACTCCAGTGAACATAAGCCTGCTTCAGACTCGTCAAGCCGGCAAGCTCAAAGCCGTCCATCACCCACTTGCCCATTATGCCAGAGTTCTCACACCTTGTTATAAGTGTCAAACGTTTCTCAAGCAATCGCTGCCCGACAAGTACGCTACTCTCAGGCGATTACGTCGCAGTTTCAATTGCTTGGGACTTCATTCACAATCCGAATGTCAATCCGAACGTTCATGCTGGACGTGTCACAGCACTCAGCATCACTCGTTGTTGCATCCGATGAAAGCACCAACGCCGACTATCAACCATCTTGATAACAGCTCTACTCAGCCTACAGGCACGATCGCAGCTCGTACTTTTTCCTGTCGTATGGGAGCAACCCCGTCCACTCAGCGCGTCGCCCTGTTGGGTACCGTGAGAGCTTTAATTCGGGATGCTGCGGGACAACATCACCCTATTCGTGCCGTCATAGATTCTGGGTCTCAAGTCTCAGCTATAACTCATTCTCTCGTTCAAGGTCTCGGATTGAAGGTAGAACCCAGCCCTATTCAACTGTCTGGCATAGGGCAAGCGGTTACCAAGGTTCATGGCAATGTGCTCTGTGACATAGCTTCTAGGTTAAATCCAAACCATCATCTCCGCGTTCAGGCACTCGTTCTGTCTGCCATTTCCGATCGCCTTCCTACTACCTCCGTCCCTATCGAGGGGTTCGAGCGCTATCGTGGGCTCTCGTTGGCCGACGATAGGTTTCATCTTCCAGACAAGATCGACTTCCTGATAGGAGCGGATCTGTATCCGGATATTCTTAGTAGGACCAGCGATGTAGTCATCGGAGGCCAACCCTCCGCTCTCAACACCCTGTTCGGATGGGTGATCTTGGTTCGATTCCGGCATCAGGACTCGAGTCTCAGGCCCCATGCTCCCTTTTCGCATGTTCAGCTCCATCGTTGGATCGTTCTCTTCGCATGTTCTGGAAACTGAGGAGGTTTCGCGTCCTTCTCAGAAGAATCCAGATGATCAGCTGTGTGAAGACCAGTTCGTGGCCTCACACACTCGAGACGATGTGGGGCGTTACTCTGTAGGCTCCATTCAAGCCTCACTGCGTGCCTCTTGGCTTCAATCGCAATGTTGCCTTCTCAAGTTTTCTCAGTCTGGAACGTCGCCTCAAGCGCGTTCCTGAGCATGACGTTGCTATCACACGTTCATGCGGGAGTACGCGGATCTTCAGCACATGCAGCTTGCTGTCACGTCATCGGATTACGTGATTCCACACCATTGCGTGCACAAGGCTTCAAGTTCGTCCAACGAAGCTTCGAGTCGTGTTCAACGCCTCGGCGGCGGACGCGCCATGGGCTTCTCTTAATCAGCAGCTGTTAATCGGTCCCAAGCTTCAGCGAGATCTCCCAAGTATCCTGATCAACTTCAGGACCTATCCCAATCGCTATCTGTGCTGACATCCGCCAAATGTACAGGCAGATTCGTATTCTACCAGCTGATCGTGTCCATCAGCACATCTTCTGGCGCCCGAATCCTGACTCGGCTATCTTGGAGTACGAGCTCAATACTGTCACCTACGGGTTAGCTCCATCAGCTTTTCTTTCTCAACGAGTTTTTACACCAGCTGGTGCAAGACGACGGGGCGCCTTCCCTCTTGCCTCTTGTGCGATTACGTTTGACACGTACATCGATGACATCGTCTCAGGCGCTAAGGACCTCGCTCAGGCTATCGCTCTTCAAGAAGAGCTCACGCTGTTACTTTCCAGTGGAGGCTTCGAGCCTCGTAAATGGGCCAGCAATATCCCTGCTGCCCTTGCGACCCTTCCCGAGGACCATCTGGAAACACCACTTGCGTTCTCCCCTGAAGAGCAGGGAATCAAGATCTTGGGCTTATTGTGGGACCCCCACACTGACGACTTCTCATTCCGTGCTCAGCCATTCGAAGGCCATTTGACGAAGCGCTCAGCACTCTCCTACATCGCCAGGAGATTTGATCCGTTTAAAATTTATCTCGCCATTTGTCTCCTTCATGAAAATCTTTCTCCAGAGATTGTGGATGTCTCATTCTCAGTGGGACGACCCACTCTCCGACGAGCTCTCAAACACTTGGCACTCCGCCGTCGCCGACGTAGCTCAACTCGTCAAGTTTCGTGTTCCACGTCACTTCCCCTCACTGCACGGCGTCCTCCGGATAGTTGGGTTTTGCGACGCTTCAGAGAAAGGCTACGCCGCCGTCTTGTACCTCCACATGACGTCGAGTTCCACCTTTCACGTTAGCCTTCTCCGAGCCCGTAGCAAAGTTGCTCCAGTCAAGACGTTGACCATTCCAAAGCTCGAGCTGTCTGCGGCTCTGCTGCTTGCCCGTCTTCTCCAAGCTACCTTGCCTGCACTCAACTCTCTCACCCTGAACGCCATCGTACTTTACTCGGACTCAACTATCGTTCTCGCATGGCTGGCTACACCGCCTTTTTGGCTGAAAACGTTCGTGGCAAATCGAGTCGTAGAAATCCTGGAGCACACCTCACCGTCCGATTGGGCTCACGTTCCGTCCACTGAGAACCCAGCTGACTGTGCGTCCCGTGGTTTGACGGCATCTGAAATGCTACTACACCCTTTGTGGAAGTTGGGACCGCCCTTTCTTCAATCATCCCCAGATTCTTGGCCCCGATCAACGCCTACCTCCTTTAGCGTTGAGTTGCCTGAGATGAAACCGCATGCAGTTCTGATTGCCAAGGCCGACGTTGTCGTCGACCCATTGTTGCTTCAATTCATGAAGTTCTCCACTCTACTCCGTTCGCAGCGAGTGTTTGGCTACGTCATCCGATTCGCGCGGATCCTGCTAGCTAAACGTTCTCAGGTCCTGTATCCCAAGGGCCCTCTGCGCACTGAAGAGTTGCAGTCTTCTCTTGACATGCTTGTCAAGCTTTCTCAACGTCAGTTTTTCGCCAGTGAGTTGCGCCAGCTTGAGCAAAATGGTAGCGTCACCTCGAAGTTGGCCTCTCTCAAGCCATTCCTCGATTCATCAGGTTTTCTCAGGGTGGGCGGGAGACTGAGACACTCTTCTCTTCATGTTGACGCCCGTCATCCTCTTGCTATCAAAGCAAGCCCATCGTCGTGGCCCCTCGGTCGCATCACTGACCTTATGCCCGGTAAGGATGGTGTCGTGCGTGTCGTGTCAGTACGCACGACCCACGGCAGTTTCATTCGCCCAGTCAATCGACTTGTGGTTGTGCTTAGTTAGCTTGGGGAACTTCGTATCGTTTTACTTTTCGTTTTCTTTGAGTTTTGTGTCGTTTTCTTGTCGAAGTGACTTTAAAATGTGCATTTTGGTGGGCGGTATTGTTCGCGCCAGTATTAGCCCACTCTTGTTTCACGTAGTATTTAGTTTTCACTCCCCTCGTACCCCTCTTTCTTATCTTATCTCTGATTTTAAACCTGACCTAGACAGGTCGTTGGCTCGTCTCTATTGCTTTCGAACTGCCATAGCGTTCAGACCTCAGTACGGCTGTCTGTTCTAGACAGTGAATTCGCATATTAGTTGCCTCGAGTGCAACAAACCAACAATATTCTTCGTGGTCACTCAGTGACACTTTCTTACACACACACACACAGTTCACAGTGCTTTACAAGTTATATTAAGTTGATTTTCGTGTGCATTACGTATGTTGTTGTATCATCATTTACTGCATTCCTCACTATCGATCCCCCTTCTATCTATCATCTCACTAGGCTAGCCTATCATTTTTCACTCTTCATCACCTACTTCGACACCTCGCTCAAACGGCAAGTTCGCCGTCTCCACAAGCCAACTGTCTCGAAGCCAAGGTAAGCTCGATTGTGATTTGTTTCTTCATTTTTTCCCTCGTATTTATTGGCATCATCGTCTTGGTGCCAACAGATAGGAAAGATCAATTCGAGAAATTTTACGTTCTCCGGTGCTGAAGCAAGCCAGCGGCAACACATTGAGATCATTGTTGAGTTTTTGTTTTGCCCACCGCAACCATCTGCAACAAGCCGGATCGTGTCAATGTCAGTAAGATTGGTTTGGCTGAGTTGATGGTATACAGCAGACACAATCTCATTTGATCCCTTTGAAAGTTCGTTTTCTAACCACCAATATATGTGTACATTTTCCTTCGACAGCTTGTCCTTTGAACAACCCGACACAATAGTAAAATTGTATATATACATTTGCCGGCTATAGTATGCGGCTTGATCGGGTACTTTAGGAAGTACCTGTTTTTTTTGCAGTCGAATGATAGAGTGGCCAAACCTACCCGAGTCTCCTTAAGCAGATTAAAAAAAGCTTTGGCCCGCAGCGAGTGCACTCTTTTTTCTTGCATTAGGTTCTGTTTTTTAATTTTACATCTTTCTTGTGATATCTTCTCGCCATACTCCAAACAAGTAGAGCACACGTCAGTGCGAGGACTTTTGAAACTTAGATTGTAATGTCTGTTAAAAATATTTCTAAAGTAACATTCCTTTACTTTTAATGGTTCAAGAGCACCAGTGTTGTACATTCGCCACATTTTCCGGGTGCTTAGCTCGGATGCCAGGTATTTACGTACTGACGTTTTGCTACGGCAATAATGAGACTCAATACATTAAAATTTTTCGATAAAATCCATCACAGCTTTCTTTTTAGCGGTGTTTTTCTTACTGCTGTGGTCACCTCCCCTAGCTTCTTGTGGAGCAAGACCAGTTGCAAAATGTTTCGAAACAACGTTTTGAGTTCGTTGTTTACTAATACCAAGCAATTTAGTAAACGAGTTCTTGCAAACAGGTACATTTCCGGTGGTAGTCCCCACAAAATATTTTGTATTGAACATCTTTGGTGTGTTCTTCCCATTACCTGGACGACGGCGCTTCGGTGCTTTGCTTTCAGTGTATTTTAAGATGAATGCATCCTGCAGGAGTTTGTTCTTTTGAGAATAGAAGCAGCGATGAAATTTCTCAATATCATGCATCCGTATATTGCAACACTGGAAGGCTTTAGTGGTGTGGCCGCATTTTGGAAATTCCGGTAAACCTTTTGCTGAATACCGTACCTAAAAAAAAAATTATTTAGTACACAGTAAAATACCTTGACCTGGATTATAACAAAAAGTGTTATGGAATTGTTATGATATGCCTCTAGGCTTAATGCATAAAAGAGGATCTAGGGTATGTTAGAAGTTAAACTATTCAATACCAGCAATTAGGCCTATTGGTAGGTCAAGTTTAGAAGTTTAAGAATATTTTATTGATAATTTTGAGGCAACCACTGGGCCTAGACCTAACTTTAGCCCATCTCCCATAGAAAAACTAGGCCTAGTGTAGGCTTCTGAATAAAGGCCTACACCAGACCTTTGCCTACAGTGCTGAAGTTGGATTGAAAAAGGCGTCAGGGGCTGAAATATTGCCTGTAATACCCTAGGCCTAAGCTTATTGCTCTGCTATAAAGCACCTACCTAGATTGACCTCTAGTCCCTAGTAGGCCTAGGCCTTAGTCACCTGGGCCAAGCCCTAGTCTAGGCCTTAGTGTATAGCCCAGCAGTAATGCACCTACCTAAGTTGAAATCAAAAGACCCTAGTAGACCTCAGCCGCCTGGGCCAAGGCCTAGTCATGCCTGTAATACCCTAGGCCTTAGATTAAAGCCCTGCTACAAGGCACCTACCAAAGTTGACCTCTAAACACCCTAGGTAGGGTAGGCCAAGGTCTTGTCTTGTTGCTAGGGCATTGTCTAAGGTAATCTTGTATTGTATTAACATCTGTGGTGGTGTTAGCCCAAGACACAAGGCTTTAAGGTAGCCAAGACATAGGCCTAGGCCAAGGCCCTAAGTAAAACTTGGGCGTAGGGCCTGGGCTCAGCAGTGTCGGCCCGTTCCTGACATCATATTATGCATACATTTTACATAGACTTACCTTTGATGTTTTGAAATGTTCCTTTTCCACTTATTTGGATCAGATTTCCTTTTCCTGGCCTCACACTCTTCAACAGGAGAGGCAAACACTTCCATTCTCAAATCAAAATCACCATGTGTCAATGAACAAAATCAACAGCGGCCATCTTGTCACATGACTAAAATTACAACCTACCATTGGCTGAATGGAGAAAGACCAATTTGCTTTTAACATGAGTGTGGAGAAAGATTTGTTTGCTTTTCAGCATGTTTTTGTACACTAAATATGTATGGGAGATAATTTTTTTCGTTTTTTTTTCTGGTTTGCCATGACATAGATAATGTTTTAAAGAATCCGCTCATATCATTGGTTCATTTTCGATTTTTGGTGGAGAAAGATGCTTTGCTTTTATAGGCCTCATTTGTGATCTCGGATTGCAGCTCCTCGGTTTGTCGCAAACGCACAAATGCTGCAATATTTTTGGTGCACACCAAAAAAACATATATTTTTTTGGTTTGCCTACCAATAATTACAGCCACACCAGAGTTGGCCGTATAACTGTGGCCAAAACTTTGGTGGCTCCAACCACTGTCTAATATCACTATGTGCTATAGCCCATGCTATCTCTTTGGCCATTGCAGCCTCAATGGCAGAGGACAGTAATTCTAGCCATAACTGTAAGACAAACAAAAAAACTTTTTAATATATACATATATATTATAGCACCCTCCAATGAGTTATAATGTGATTACTCTATCGATCTAATAATACTTGTGAAGTGTATACCTGCCCTACGTTGTCTTCATATTTTTTGGAAGTCGTAAATGATGGATTTGGGACATTCACCATTGCCATCAATTCTTGCAAATCGTAATGCCCCCCCCCCCGTCTTATTGCAAATGTGCCCCAGGCCGCAGCTAAATTTTTGTTTTGTTTCTCTGCTTCGTTCTTGCCCAAAGTGTTGATCATACATTCTTCGTGACACGAAGTGCATTTGAAAACGAGATTGCTGCCTAATCCATATCACGTCTCACGGTCAAAGGATTTATAGCGAGGTTTTTGAACAATTGGACACTCGTGGTTCTCCAACCTGCGCAAAGCATCGATTACATGTGCAATACTGACAATCCTATTGCTATGTAAATTAGCAAATGTACAAAGAGTAAAATTTATCTTTATCGTCTACTTGACAACGCATAAATATAATATCAAACTATATCTCAAAAGTACATAAAACTAACTGTACTTACGAGTAAAAGGAAGTATCGCCATTAGAATCGTTATCTCCGATGATCGTTTCTCCCAACGGTGTGCCATTATCGCTATCAATTGTGCTACAGAAAATGTGGGTTTAATTAGGTAAAACTAAACATTAGGCCTACAATATAATTCGTGATTTATAATAATCGACCACATAACTTACACGCCTTGAATAACAAGGATAACTCAATTGGCGACAGTTGATGAGAAATCGGAACTGAAGATTTTTCTCTAAATCAAAGTTTTTTATATGCCTGGGCGTGGATGTAACGCAGCCTGCCGGTGGAGTCAAAAATGAAGGATTTCATATTGCACTGAAATAAAAATATACATACATGTCACAAATTTCAAAATTGTGATTGCCATAAAATAAAATAACTAAAGAAGAACAACAAGGAATTTAATTAATTTAGAATATATTGCTGTGTGAATTTGATATTCAGGTTTTTGACTAGATCCAACACCGACAATCCTTAATTAAAATTAAAAAATAATTCTAAGTTCGATGACTAACCAATGGGTATCCTGTAGTCACGTGGCACAGGGGTCTAGGTCCAGCGTACTATCAGTACTAAGAAACTGGCATATTTTTTGTATTTTTTATACATTTACAAATGTTACAACAAAAATAGAAGTTACTGGGGTAACTCCTACCACTATAAAACCAATAATAATATTGTTGTTATTCGTACAACGGAACTACCGTTTTTTTTTTATCAACCCTCTATTTCACTTTACCTATTGAGTGACGAAAACATGGGGTCGATGGTTCAGCGGTGACCACAGCGGTTGTGTCGCTTTCCTTTGTTGAGTTAGTAGTAGTAGTAGATGTTTATTTCGCATATTTTGCTACTGTACAAAAGGTTACATTTCATGTTTACCAGGTTACATCTCGTCAACATCCATCTCAAGATAACATTAGTTAACAACCGTCACTGTTGCAGTTGCATTAACTACCCCGTCAAAATTCAATGTATGTCCACTTCAGATTATAACAGTTAGTTGCAATGATTTGCATATCAAACATACATGGTTGATAATACTTAACAACAACAAATCAAAGTAAAAACTGTCTATACTAAACCAACAGAAGTTAATGTCACAATTCATGTAAAAAAGGCACTGTCAATACCTGACATAAAAGACACCTTTGTGTATTGTAGACTCATTGTACAATACTGTGTCGTGTGGCTCGTTGGTCTTGTTGTTAGCGTATCTGCTTCCAATGCAGAAGGTCTAGGGTTCGATTCCCGTCAAAGTCAAAGTTTTTTAACTTCGGATTTGGACTTAAGTCCATCAGTTCGTGTCTTAGGAGTTTGTAAACGGTGACTTTGGAGCCGTCCTTGCAAACGAAGCACATAATAAATTCAGAGTTGTTCTGAATCGGCCCTGTTGATTTTTGGCGTTGATTCGCGGGCTTCTCGCGGTTTGGCCCGTGAATAGGGGAGTTTCACTCCCTGAAACTATGGCGAGCTCTGGGTTGTCGTCGGAGAACCCCTTCCCTTTGACTACCTTCCCGACGGCGACGACAAAGACAACACGGACGGATGATGACACAGACGGAGACTACCCGACGGGGGGAACCCCTCCCCTCCCCTATGTTTGGGGCTGGTTCACCGCACAGGCCTGTCCACCTCTTGTCCCCCCGTTTTCCCTTACGTCCCCCCTTTCGTCTGTTTAGCCAAGTTGCAAAAATTTGAGACTAAAGAAATATCAATCAAATTCCCCGGGTTTTTTTCCCCCCTTGTCCCCCGCGACCCCTAAGCCCCTTCCCTTCGTCTCGATTAGCCAAGTTGCATAAATATGGACGAAAAAGAAATATCTTATTTTATTATTTATATTGCATGTCCATCCCACTATTGCTATATTTCCTATTAAAAATACGTTTTCGGTTTGGGTTTACCCCACTCGTCGATTGCGTCGGGCCACAGGGTGGGCTCAGTCGCTTTGATTTACTTCCCCCCTGAAAACAGTTATAAAAACGAGGGGTGACCTAAATCCTTTTTATTTTATTTTTTATGTAAGGAAATTTAAAAAAAATATTCTTTACACTTATTGGAATAATCAAAAAACTATAAAGAAAAAATACTATAAAAAAATAAATACACTGCATACCATATGCCTAAATAGCAATACAATATAATGTGGGCCTACATTTATTTTGATTAAGTTTCTAGATAAAGGACTCTTTGTACTGGCATTGGGATTGGCTATATATATATTAATTTTTAAGGCTTTCGTGGCCCGAAGTATTGATCACAATTGAAACTTGTGGGGTTTATCCGACAAGTTTACAATTGTGATTCTTTTTATATATATATTGTAACCTTTTGTCTGATATGAGACAATTTTTTTTTTTTTTCAAAGATATTTAATATTATTTTTTCCCCGCCTTTAAAATTGTATAATTATTTTGAATAAAAATTTAATTTAAAAAAATTATATAAAACTATTTAGCCAATAATTTCATTTTATTGTGTTTATGACATTTATCACCCGCGTATAAAAATGACTAGTGTTTGTGCTTCGTATCCGCGTCGTCTGGCCACGCGGTGATTACTTTAATCGCTTCCGTACTTGTGTGCGGAATCAAATAAACATGTCAATCGAATCTTATCTGTGAGAATGGAATTTTTCTCTTTTACTGCGCAATTATGGGCAATACACCCAAATCGGGTTTCATGACGTCACACTAGTTTGGGAGGTGGAAACTTTATTTTCCATCAACATTTGCGCAACACAATTTGCACGTGCGGCATAAATCTCGGACGGAATACAGTCTAAAGTCGACTTTTATCACTTTTGAAGGGTTGGGTATCAATAAACTATTGAGTTTCATCATGAAACTCCCACTTTTTTAGAACCGTGGGACCGAAAACATACCCCCATTTCCCCTAATCACCAGGGCGAAATAACAAACCCAATTACCACTAAATTTTCCCGTGACTCTCCAAATCCCCCCCCAGTCGAAACAACGCGACAAGAAGGTGTTTTCTTCAGACATACTTATTTGTCTTCGAGGAGACTTCACGTGGGGTTTGGGAGCAATCAACCAGGATACAAGGGAACGCTGGAACTTGGAACTCTTGGACTTGGAGATTTTCTCGGATTTTTGGATCTTGGAATTTGGGAACGTGGGCGAGAACTTGGAGAATTTGGAACTTCGATGTTGGTTTTTGGAGCTTGGAAGGGGGTGAGAATTTGGGGCGAGAATTTGGAACTTGACTTGGGCGAAAAATTGACCCCTGGACCGGGGTCAATACTCAAACTACAAACGGAAACACGGAAAAACAAATTGCTATCTCACAACTTTATAAAATGGCTGGCAAAACTTTTTATTATTGAGAAATTTTTTTTTATTGAGAACTTTTTTTAAATGAAACTTTTATTTTTTGGGAATTTTTTGAAAATTTGAAAACATGTTTTTTAATTGAAAATGTAACATAACTTGATTTGTTTTTCATTAATTGTATTTAAAACTGGTTTTTTTTAATTTGTTTTAAACCTTTCTTTTGTCTTCTGTCCCACTCAATATTTTTATTTTTTTTTCTTAAAATTAAATTTCCATTTGGCAAGATACTGACTTTAGCTAGCCCGGGCGCACTTTTAAGGTTGGAAAATTTTGTTTTCTCAAACTGTTGACTTTAGTACAGGAATTTTTGTTGATTGTTTTTTCAATTTTTTGGATAAAAAAAAGTATTTTTTTATTGTTTTAATTTGTTGTGGGTTTGTTTGGCTATTTAGCGACTTTGGCGCGCCAACTGTGGGGCTTGTTTCTATACACTACCCGAGATTAAAATAATAACTAATAAATAATATAAAACGTGGTGCTTCCCAAACTTTTAACCCAAAAATTTTTTTTTTAAAAACTAAATAATTAAAATAAAAATGAGTGAAAAGGCCGACAAGGGGGTTTTTGTTTTGAGAGTGATACTAATTGAATTAAATTTTCTATACACCCCGAGATCTGGAGGCTCCAGGGCCCCCAAAAAACCCACTCAAACCCAGGAAACCCACTTGCTGATCCCTCACCTGGGCCTAGAATCCCCTAGCCCAGTATGGAAATCAAAAGCCTAATAAATTCCCCGACCTCACCGGGCTATTTAAGGTACACGGGCATTCCCAAACAACACAGTGATTCTAGCGAAGAAAGCCTAAAAAAATTTTATTTTCACTTATGAAACAATTTAAAAAAGGGGATTGAGGAACGTGGGCGGGTTTTGCCAAAAAAATCAACTTTGAAAAAGGAAATATACAAAAAATGCAAGCTCGATAGAATAATTTAGGAACGTAGAGCAATGGGTAAAAAGGAATCAAAATTGAAAGGAGAAAAATTAGGCATAGAGAGGACGAAATAAAACAGATTTTGAAGCGTGTGAGGGAAAAATTTGGGTTATTTGGAATGCTAGAATATTGTGTTTGGGTTTAATTAATAATAATAACAATGATGTCGTTTGATTTTAAACCTTATGAAAGGTGTTGATGTGAAAGTGTAGGCGAGATAGGGCTAAAAATTGACATTATGATGATTTTGTAAGGGAGAAACCGATTAATAAAGTTGAATTTAGTTGTGAGAAGGAAAACGTAAGTGAAAAATTGAAAAACAAATTTAAAGTTGATAGTGAAGTGTCTTGATAAGTAATCTAAAAAAAGTGTTTAGATAGAGAAAAAACGGAAAACCAAAAAATAAAAGGGGAAAAAAATTTAAAAATTTTGTTTTAAAAATAAAAATAATAAAGGGGAAGTGGAAATAAAGAAATTTTTAACCCGGAATAATAAAAATCAGTAGTTACAATAATGGAGTGAAACCCAACATGAAAAAATGGGTTATTGATAGGGGGGAGATTAGGGATTGAGGCCTTTAAATGCGTATAAAAAAATTTAAAAAAAAAACAAGCTAACTTAAAATTTAAAAATTTTTTGGTCAGGATAATGGGATTTTGTAAAACAGAGAGTAAGATTAAAATCAAAGACAGGGGTTTTGGGGAAAAATTTGAAAAACTATGAACTATACAAGAGAAGGGAGCGTTGGAAAAAAAGCCTTCAGAAAAAAATCGAAAGTTGATAGTGAAAAGGGAAGAATTCAAAAATTAAAGATAAAAGTAGATGGGTAGGGGGTTTAGGACACCAGTGTCGACACTCGGGCAAACAAAGCCTAAAAAAAAACATAAACTTAATAACCAACTTTATAACTAAATTGAGCTCTTAAAATTTAAAAATTGGGAAAAAAAAAATTTTAATTTTAAATAATAATTTTAAATTTTTATTTTAACGTGGACAAAAAATCAAAAAAATATGAATTTAAACCAAGGGATAGAAAACAGAAAGTGACAAGGAGCTTTGAGGGGTTTAAAAAACCTCCCAGTAGAAAAATAAGTAGGCCTAAATTAAATTTTACAAACTTTTTTAAACCAAACAGTTTATAAAATAGAAAGAGTATGGAATAGATTTTCAACCAGTGTTTAAAATTTGACCTTGATTAAATAACATAAAAGGTGCATAGTGGCCAGCCTCCACAGATAGAATCGAGCGCTAAAACAATAAAAATTAATGACTTTCTTAGAAAAGATAAACAAATCTTCACTGACTGGCAATGAGTACGTCACCACAATTTAATACACACTTAAAGGGAACTTTTAAAGCAAAATTTAAAGGGGAACAGGAACACTTTTTTAGTACATCACAACAATTTTAGGTTGTCACACTAACTTGTGCATTGTCCCCCACAACTTAGGTTGTCACACTTAATTTGTTTTTCACACCCAAACAAAATTAACCTCACATTTTCTAACATTAAAACTTTTTTAAGTTTAAAACTACTAAAATTTGGGTTTTTTTACAAACTTTAAATAAATTACTTTTTACATTAAAATAAATTTAAAATAGTTTGGACTTTTAAAAGTAAATTTTAAATTTTAGTTGAAATGTTGAAAACGTTTAAGTGCTTGGAATTCTGAAGTTTTAATTTAATTTAAAAATTTACACCAACTTATTTTTAAAAACAAACTAGCAGTAAAATTTAAAAAAAAAACTAGAAATAAATAATAAATTTGAGAGCTTTCAGTGAAAAAAAGTAAAACTAGAGAGAATGAAACAGAAACAAAAGGGAGTTTAGGATGTTAAGAGGTGGTTAAATACTAGATTAAAGGTGGTCTCGATTTTAAAGTTTAATAAAAATAATGTGGTATTAAGGGGAAGTAAATGATGAAGTTTTGGGAAAATTGTTTATGTGGACGTAAGGGCGATGTTTTTTAAGTTGAATTTTAGGGTTTTTTATGTGGTCGTTTGGAAGATGTTGGTTTTAAATTTAATTTTTGTGGTCGTAATGATGAAATTTATAGTGGATGAAAAGTGAATAAAAGGGAAATTTTTTTTTGGGCTAGGTGATGCGAACTTAGAATTAAATAAGTTTAAGTGGAAATAAAAGAAGTTATTACTCGGGAGTCCAATAAACTATATTTAACGTTAGCAATATGAGGGATAGGGCAGTGAAGATGATGTGAAAATGAGAGATAGTGAAATGGAGATAGTGAACTTTTAAATTGAATGAATTTTTATTTTTTTTTAACAAAAAAATAACTTGGAAAAGTTGGGGAAAATTGAACTATTTTTTAAAAAACTTCTTGAACTTTGCTTGGAACTTTTTTCAATTTTTTTTTGGAACAAACCTCATTTTTAATTAAATTGAAACTAAGTGAATTCATACTTAACTGTAAATGGAACTGACCTTTAAATTGAACTGGGATGTGAAATTTGTGCTTTTTTAAAAAATTTGGGAATTTTATAAAATCAGATGGGAACCCACTATACGTGGATTGAATTTAAAAATTTTAACGAACGTTTTTAACTTCAAATATTTTTTAAATTCAAAAATTGGATTTGACATAAAGGGTTTAAAATAAAAAAATAAAAATTTTTTGAGATATTTGAACAGGAAATAAAACTTGAAATAGATGTTTTCTTTTTTTTTGCAGCCTTGTTATACCATATTTTTTTTTTGACACCTTTTTTTTATAAATTTTTTAAAAAATAATTTTTAAAAAAATAATTTACATTTTTGGGGATATTGGGGGAGGCCTAAAATAAATTTATAATTTTTTAAAACATATGAAAGAGACTAGATGAGGTGAGGGGGAATGTGGACAGTTCAAAGTTTTTCAATTTTTAATTTTTTTTGGCGGACTCATTTGTTTTCAAAAAATAACAACTTTTTACATTTAAATACAAACACCTACACGACATGGATTAGTGGGAAAAATTTTTACAGATTACTTATCAATAAAGGGAGACCCTATTTGGGTGAACCAAATTTAATCAACCTTAAAATTTAATCAACCTTTAGTAAAACGTGCATAATTTAAATTGTTTTATTGTCATCATTAAAAATTATAGCTTTTAATTGTATACGCCTTTTTGTAACAGTTTCCTGTTAGGTTTGTTGCGTTATATATTTTTTTTTTTTTGGGGTTTTTAAATATTTAGCGATGTAATTTTTTTTTCGAGTAAAAAACTTTTTTAGAATGTTCTGGTGCGTTTATACCTTGGGAAAAATTTTTTGGAGGCTGTATGAACAGGAGCGAGTGAGTGGGAGAGGTTTAAATAAATAAACCACGTATAATTATTTGACAAAACAAAAGGGAAAACGTTAAGCGGAATTTTTGGAAATCAGTACTTCCTTCCCGGGTATTTTATGGTTTAAATTTTTTTGTCAACAAAAATTTGTAAGTGATAGTGGGCATCCAAAATTAACAGGTTGAATTTTTGAAATTTTGTCTGAAAAATATCAACCCATGAATTTTAAAATTTTAATTTTTAAAGGGGAAGGCGGGCGGGTTTTTCCCTTTAAGACCGGACAGTAACTCGGTTACTACATATTCATTTTTTTGGTATCTCATATCATACCTTTTGTTTTCATCAGCTGATTTTTTTTATTGTTATTATACCCTTTTTTAACAACGCAAGCTGAAAAAATTTTTTATCGCAATCAAACTTTTGACACTTAATTTTCTTTGATTTTTGAAAAAATTTTTTCCCTTGTGCAAATTTTAAAAATTGTAAAAAAATTGATTATTTTTTTGACTTTGACTTTATCTCAAAGAGAGAAAAATTTTTTGGACAGATACAAATTTTAACCCCGCGGTTAGATGGGAAAGGGATCTGGTTAGCGAAAGTTTGGATATTTATTGATAAAAAAACTGATAAATTTAATTTTTTCGACGCACGTACTGATGATAAATTTATAATTGTTTAATTTTTTTTGAGGGGATGGGGTGAGATAGCAGACTAATTAGTTATTAAAAGACTGTGTTGTGTTGGTTTTGCCCGTGTTTTTTTCCAAACCATCCTTTCTCTTTCATGTCATATTTTTGTATCTTTTGGTGTCCCTGTACCTAAAAAAACAAATTTTTTCCTTTTTATTTCATTTTACGTTGCAAAATTTACTTCTATAAAAATCAATGCAAACATTTATAAAAACTGTATTCTTACTGTAATTTTCTTTTTAAAAATATAATTTAAACTAAATTATTTTCAAAACCAAAAGGTAAATAACCAAAAACTATTTCTTCAAACATAACCATGCTTGTGAAAAAAATAATCTTATAAAAATTTTAATATGAAATGTAATTTAAAACTTAGTAAGAACATTTTTAAAATTTTCCCTAATTCAATTTTTCTGCCCTTAGGGGATTTTTTGTAACCCCTTTTTGGGCTGATATGAGACAATTTCAAGATATTTTAAAAAATTAAATTTTTTCCCGCCTTTCAAATTTTATAAATTTTTTGAAAAATTAATTAAAATTTTTAAAAAATTATTGAAATATTTCAGCCAATAATTTTATTTTATTTTGTTTTGACAAAATTTTTCAGCCCGCGTAATAAATAAAAGACTAGTGTTTGTGCTTTGTATCCGGTCGTCAGGCCAGCTGCGGTATTTCGTAATCCTGTCCGTACTCTGTGTGCAGAATCAAAAAAACTGTCAACGTAATCTTATCGTGAGAAAGGAATGTTTCTCGTTTACTGCGCGCATTATCGGCAAGTACAAAACCAAATTGGTCATTCGTGACGTCACATAGTTGTGGGTGTGGAAAAATTCTTTCATCAACTTTGCGCAAAACAAATTGCCGTGGTGCATAAATCCGGCGGGAAAGACAGTTCAAATCGACTTGTATGCACTTTTGAATGGTTGGTATCTAAACTAAACTGAGTTTCTCATGCAACTACGTCACGTTTTTTAAAAACCCTGGGACCGAAAAATACCCCCACTTCTGCCTAATCACCAGGGCGTAATAACTAAACCAATTACAACACTTTTAATTTCCGGACCTCACAAAATCATCATCGAACAAACGCGAGCAGAGAAGGCGATTTCTTCAGAATACTTTCTTGGTCTCTCGAGGGACTTCACTCCGGTTTGGGGCAATCAACCGGATACAAGGGGAAAGTCTGGAAATTGGAACGTCTTTGGTTGGAGATTTTTTTCCCGGGTATTTTTTGGGTCTTGGAACTTGGAACGTGGCGAGAACTTGGGCGAGAATTTGGAAATTTTGATCGTTTGGGTTTTGGCTTGGGAAAGTGGGTGAGAATTTGGGCGAGTTTGGAACTTTGGGAAATTGGGCGGGAAATTGACCCCTGGGGCCTGGCAAAATCTACAAAAACTCGAATCGCGATAACCGGGAAAACAAACTTGCTATCTACGAAAGAACTTTTAAAATGGCTGGCTAACTTTTTTTATTGAGAAAATTTTTATTTTTGAGAACTTTTTTTTAATGAGAATTTTTTATTGGGAACTTTTGAGAATTTTATAACATGTTTTTGTAATTTAAATGTAAATAAATTGATTTGATTCATTTATTGTATTTTTAAAAGGTTTTGTTAAATTTTTGTTAACCTTTCGTTGTCTGTCTTCCCAATCAATATTTTTTTTTCGTTTTCTTAAAATTAAAATTCACATTGGCAGACTATGACTTAGCTAGACCGGGGCACTCTTCTAGGTTGGTAATTTGTTTTTCTAACACTGTTTGACTTTGAGTGAAGTGAATTTTTTTTTTTGATTGTTTTTTTTTTTAATTTTGGGGGAAAATAAAATAGTTTTTTTTGTTTTAATTTGTTGTGGGGCTTTTTTGGCATTTGCGACAATATTATATTATATTGCTCTTACCGGGGAGTGCAGCTCTGACTTGCAACTTGCTATAGGGGACAAAAAGAAAAAGTTGTTGTTTCTTTGCATAAAAAAAAAGGTCAACATTCATTATGTAGTAATAATTTAAACCTACCGATTGCCGTATAGCGCCTGAATATAGCCACATATCCTACTGGTAATGGGCACACCAATCTCCAAAAGCACAGAACTAGAGAATTGAAAAGGTGTTTATTTTATATGCATGAAAATGCAGTGAACACGTAATCAACCTACCTGTCAGTGTCACTCGGGGACTGGGACAAGTTGCAATGCAGCTTGTGGGCGAGGTGGGGAGTTAAATTCAAATTCATCCACGCAAGTGTCACCGCAAGTGATAGGCTAACTTGCCTCACTGAACTAGCACAAGAAGTACTGACATTTGCCCTATAAGAACACAAAATAATTAGGGCCTATTAGCTCTGGGTCGTCGTCGGGGTACTTTCCCCTTCCCTTTGACTACCTCCCCGACGGCGACGACAATGATAACATGGACGGATGATGACACAGACGGAGACGACCACGACGTGGGGGAACCCCTGCCCTCCCCATACGCTTTGTGGCTGGTTCTGACCAGCACAGGCCTGTCCACCCCTTGTCCCCCCGCGTCACCCCTTACGTCCCTCCCTTCGTCTCGATTAGCCAAGTTGCATAAATATGAGACGTTAAGCAATATCCAATAAATAATAATAAACGTAAATTAAATTCAGTTCGCATACACTTTCTCGGTATACTTGAAGTAGAGGTCGTAAACAATACTATGCATGGATATAGTTGCTCAGAGCTTCAGCACCCTCACCTAATAACCAATCCACATGGATGAATGCCTAACGTGGCACAAACATACAACATTTCTAGCCGGAAAACTAAGTTCAGCCTGTTACTCGATAAGGCTAATAAGGAATGCTACCAATATGGAAACAGCCAAATTAGTACATTTTACACTTTTCGAAAGTAACCTATAAGATATGGGGTTGAATTCTGGGGCCACTCTTCCCATCATGAAAAAATCTTCAAAATTCAAAAACGTGCTATCAGAACCTTATCAAAAGGACACCCACGAACACACTGTCAACCCTTATTCATAAATCTTAAAATTCTTACGCTCTACAGCTTATATATATTTCAATCATTGATAATCGTAAAACAAAACATTCAACATTTAAGTAAAAATAACGAAATACACTCTCACCATACACGACAGGAAAACAACATTCACTTAGAACAACACAGTAGCAAACTATCCCAAGTAAACTCCAACTATTGTAATCAATTTATTTACTCGCCATGCACGAGTCGCAGATGAACGTTTCTTATGTCAATCCTGGGCGTTCGGCGTTACACTGTGTAATACCCTAACAGCAAACATGCTCTTTGGAGTTTGTGGGATTAATAGGTTAAATCAACAATAACAATTTAATTATATAATGTAGATGGTATTTTGCTCTGAATTTGTAGAAATAATAAAAATAATTTCATACAGGGCCTAGGCTGCTTTAAAAAATGCTATGGATATTTTGCTTCAACATTGCTTTAACAATGAAAATTTTAAATAAATGGAAATTATAGGAATAATATGCTGTGGCTTGGAAATTATAGGAAATATAAAAACAATCCTTGGAACCCTGTTGCAAGTCTGCAACTACACTTGATTGAATCTAAACTTATTTTTTTTTAGACTGCAACATCAGAATTCCGACGGAGGTAAGATCTCCATCTGCCTAGTAATACACCTATAGAATGTCACTTTAAATTGTAACCCTGGCTCTAAGGGTAGCTTACAATATACATAATATGAGTATTACATATTAATAACACTACACTACAAAAAAATAAAAAAACCTCTTGCATGAAATTTTTTATAAACAAAGTAATTGGCATCTTCTTATAACTTACCATATTGTTTTTCTTTTCCCCTATTTCTGGGTACTTTTGTGTCACAAAGACAGTTGAAGATGTTGGCAGGTGAACTAAAGAACTTTGCTGCGTGGCACTGCTGGTAGAGGGAGTGGCGACCTCTGGATCAGATAATGTTAACTTCTGCACCAGTTCTAAGAACAATAAATAATTTGTTGTTCAGGTTTATGCATTGTAAATGCTCATAAGCAGACGTTTTCAGGTTGATCTTAAATTCTAATTCTAACAAAAAACTATTTCACCTTCATGAACAAAAATTATTCTGTAAGAAAAATGCATTTTAAAAATCTGTTATTTAAATTTTCCACAATTGTAACAAAAAACACACTATTGGTTGATGTCATTTGATGTCATTTAAGGGGAATCGACCAGGTCGGTGTATGACCCGAATCTTTGTTTTTTTGTTTCAGTTATTTTCACATATATTGTGGCTACTTTAAAAATATTTTTTGGGATTTTTCCCGGGTCATTTGGGACGTCCCGACAGTTTTTATTAATGTGTTCTACTACACTGCTGTAATAAAACTAATTGATGAAATCAAATGAAATTTGGCATGCAACTAGAGTGAAGTGTTGTCAGTGATAATACACAGGAATTATTCAAATTTGTGCAATAGGTTAAAAGTTTCGATTTTTTCGCGTACCGCTGCAAATTTCGTATAATGAAGTGCATGTTTCGAACGCTGACGTTTCTAGAACAAGTAATATTCTTTAACTTTGTCGAGCATGTTCATAGCACGATTGTGCACTTTCCAACGAGGTATTCCACTTCAAAATCGGTTCGGGCGTTTTTGATTCTCGAATGAACTTCTGATTGCATTGCAAAAACTCGAATATTCCTCCGCTCAGTGTGGAGAGCCTCGACGA
>JAMZAV010010067.1:0-23092 GCA_024449915.1 Sweltsa coloradensis
GTTTTTTTTTGAAACATCTCGTACGATAAGCAGACCCATGCTCTGGGCCAATTCTACCCGGGCCAGACGAGGGTTAAAAAAAAGATCAAATTGCGTGCGCAAGCAATCATATATTATATCATTCTAAAGCAATGGAGTAATATAGTAAGATGCACCGGCTATTATAAGTAAATGTTATTTTCGATTTATAGCACTTCGACCGTTAGGTCATAAATGCACCAATCTAGCCTAGGGGGTATGGGGCAGAGGGGCCCATGCTGGTCAGAACCAGACACGGGTAAGGGAAGGAAAGGTGTGTAAGAGGGGTTCTCACTTCCCGGTCGTCATTGTCTTTGCCATCGTTCGTGGTGTCATTGTCGTCATCGTTGTCGAGGGGTCGTCAAGGGAAGGGGCGAGATCCCCAACGACGACTGCCAGAGCTCGCATCTTGTTTCGAGGGGTATAAACTATAGCCTTGTTACTAGATTATGTTTATTTGGATTAAGAACGCGTCAACCGTTATGTCATAATGCCACTCTAGCCAAGTGGATGGGGAGGAGGGGCCCATGCTGGTCAGAACCAGCCACGGGTAAGGCGAGGAAGGGGGGTTCTTATGTCGCGGTCGTTAAGTCTTTGTCATCGTTCGTTGTGTCAATGTCATCGTCGCCGAGGAGATGTCAATGAAGGGGACTAGATCCCCGACGACGACTGCCAGAGCTCGCCTCTTGTTTCGGGGAGTATACAATTTACCCTTGTAACTAGTTGATGTTCAGAATCAGAAACATGCTCTTGGGTCAATAGTACCCCGGGCCCAGACGAGGGTTGCGAACTTGAGATTTTTGTTCACTGACACCCCCGAACATAAACCCAAAGATTCATTGAGGAACATTTAATGTCTGGGTCAAAATTCTAGTTCACCTCTAGTTTGCACACAGAGATCAGGACACAACTTGAGAAATTAGAGCGATGGACGGGGAAGGTCACAATACGCCACCTGGTAAGTTTTTACATTCTTTAATAGCTGTTTTAAAATTTTTTAATTTATTAAGATTAAGGGCGCGTCAACCGTAAGATCATAATTTGTCAACTAAGCATCGGGGATGTAAGGAGGAAAGTCCCATTCTGCTTACAACCAGCCACGAGTATGTGAGGAAAGGGAGGTTCCCACGTCATGGTTCGCCATCGTTTTTGTCATCGTTTAATTGTGTTGTCATCTGAGAGGTCGTCAAGGGAAGGGAGAAAAGGTCCCCGACGATGAATACCAGAGCTTGCCTATAGTTTTGGGGCATAGAATACTCTTTTTTCTTACTAGCTGATGTTTGCGAGGTGGACTTTAACTCTATCCTCGCTTTTTACGATTAGCAGAGCCATGATCTTGGCCACATTAATCCCAAGGCCCAGATCGGGGAAGTTCAGCAAATTATTTCTATTTGGAGAAGCCAAATTTTGTTCGCAAGGTCAAAACAAATGAAAAATATAGAGGAGGAATGAGAAATGAGAAACATGGTCGCGCAAACCGGGTGTAGGTCATACCGTGATTTCTGTGATGTTGGTTGGCAGGAAGTGGGAGGTAAATAATAACGAATAGGGTTAAAAGATTGTCCACTCACCAGCAGCGTCATAATTGTGACGTATAGGACATCATGATACCTATACCGTGCAGCTTGGACACTTACCTGATAGAAAAGAAGAACACAAATAAACAAACGTCAAGTTAAGTTTCAAAAAAAAAAAATTTGATTAAGGACGTGTCAACCGTTAGGTCATAATGCACCACTCTAGCTTAGGGAATATGAGGTAAAGGGGTCCATGCTGATCAGAACCAGCCACGGGTAAGTGATGGATAGGGGATTTCTAACGTCGCGGTCGTCATCGTCTTTGTCATCGTTCGTTGTGTCATTGTCATTGTTGTCAGGGAAAACGTCAAGGTAAGGGAAGGTGTCCTCACGACGATTGCCAGAGCCCGGCCCTAGTTTCGGGAAGCTATATATTCCTTCTTACCAGCTGATGTTTGCAAAGTGGCCTTCTACGATTAGCAGACCCATGCGGCGAGCAATACAAATTCATCCCCGGGCCCAGACGGGGATGGGAGGGATCAAATAGGGGGTTAGATCAAATTGCGTGCGCAGGACATCATATTTGACACATTGATAACATATTATTTATGATACACGGTTAGAGGTACATCAAATGTGTCACATCTAACATGGCCTCCTAACAGTCTCCTAACTGACTCTAAAACTCTCGCCAGCCGATGTTGAACGAGACAAAGATGGCTGATCCTCGTCTTACAGCGCAGACAGATCTCGTCTATAAAGATTCAGGTATCAAACTCCTAAAATTGTTGCAAAGAGTGTGTTGAGGACATCGTTGTCTTTGTGACACCTTGAAAATTAATAGACTGGCATCTATTAAGGTTCTAGGTATCACTAATACTGTTGCGCGTAGTTTGCCAGAACTACTCACAGCATACTGCTCCGATCTGACTTTTTGCTCTGTACACCCATTTGAATTGGCTAATATTCCGCGGGAAAGTGTTGGTTGGCACACCTGTCTCGCGACGCGGATGGTAGGCGGTGCAGCCCTGCTACGGCGGTGGGATGTAAAGGGGCGTAAGCTGTTCGGTTTGGAAGTGAAGTCTTTTCAAGCCAGATTCTCATCGAATACAGTCATCTTTCTACGAGAAAGGCTTTGGTTCGACGCCTCGTGTGGTGATGTGGGAGTTTTGCACGTCTAGTCCCCTGTTGGGGTAAGTTTCTATCTGATTATAGCTTTGCTATCCTAACTTGCTAGGACATGCATTGGCATGGTCACACTCCATAGACGGCTCGTAATGGTGTTGTAGGATATTCTTTTGATTTCTTTTAGGTCGTAGTACGGACCAGAACTTACACGGAAGTAGGATTCACCTTTGTTCCGGACCATGTTGGATATCTCAGGGGAAGACGCACGGCGACTTTGCCCAAGATTCTAGTCTTCTAACGCCTGCTAGGGTAGGAAAAGGGAATCAAGATTTCGTGACATGTTCCTGGGTTCGAAGGATGGAAGCTGGGATTTCACACCTACTCATGGTATTGTGTCCCTGGGTGTTTTAGCCCACATCACCAGCTTTGATGTTTCCCTTGTTGAACTTTTGCTACTGTCCCCACTAGGCCTAGGGCCTAAGCCCTACAGTTGGCCCATGAACTAGTTTTCTGAAAGAACCCCTTTAGGCCCAAACTAGTAATTTGATAAACTAGATTATAAAGCCAGGCTTCAGATTTACTAGTAGCTTGAGAGTAGGCCTAGCTTTTTTCTAGTCGGCAAAGTCTTACGTTGGACTTTTTGATTCGGGCTTTGGCTTTATATATAGTCCCACCCGGCATTTTATTTTCCTAGTAGTCCAGGACTTGACTATTAGAAGAACGCTTGAACCATATATTTTGTGCCTACCCTCAGGAGGCCTATATTCCTGAGAGCCCATATGGCCTATTGATTTAATGGTACGTCACAGGCCTAGCAAACATAATTACCTATGTCATGTTTGTAGCCGGTCTCTTATAGTGTGACATGCGTACCTAGCCTACAAGGCATTTGTCGCTTATCGATTATTGATTTTGTGTAACTTGTAATAGAATTGTATTATTATTTTCACTCAGACAATCTTATGTTGGGTATGTGTAACCCAGGTATATCCTATGTTTTAACCTGATGCCCCCAGGTTGTCTAGGCCTAAGCCTATAAAGGCCCTACCTATATTTTTCTGTGATATTTCTACTCTGTGACATAATGTTGTTAATTTGGTCAAGAGGGCCGAAGGTGTCGGAGACCACTTGCACTTAGCCGCGTCAGGCTAGATCCTGACCCCCACGCTTATTTTCCGGTAAGTGCAGTGGTGGCCGAACCTTAGTCTCATTAGAGAGGCAGACCTTGTATTATGTTATGCTAATTGTGTACTCTGCGGGGTTTATTTTTGTTTTTTATGTTATTATTATTTGTGGTTATGCATCCTACGGAAGTCGGCACTTATCCGACAATAAATCTTTCCGATCTTTACATCTTGTGTTCTAGTATCATTATTAGTCCTTCGTTATTCCACTGTTGATACTAGTACTAGTTGGTAACCAGTTTTTAGGAAATTTAAGTGGCGCCTAACAGCTGTACAACTACGGAAGTACGATCAGACAGACAGCCACGCCCCTTTCTCCACTGAGCAAGAAGCCGGAGTGTCACAGTGGCGCCCCAACGTTTTAGGGCCTTGTTTGTCGTGGATTTTTCCTTGCTGTAGTTGTCAGGAGTACACATTGGTATTTGTTAATTAGAAATTTTCAGAATATTATAGGATGGCGGACATGAAGCTGAGATTGCGGCTATCGAGCCAAGATCACTGATTTGGCGACTTTAGTCTCGGACTATGAGGGTGATGCCGCTCAGAACCCCCAGCATTCGTTGGGAAACTTCTCATGTTAGATAGGCGATTGGGTTTGGTGACTGTCACCGACGCAATCAGGGAACGACTTGAGGCTGCAAGAGCTCGATTAGATGCAGTTAGAACTAGGTTCAATACTCTTGACGAAGCCATTGGTACGATTCCGCCGTGGCTGTCCCTGCTGTTGCCGAAGTAAAGTGTATTTATCGTTGAGATACAAAGTGACCATTTTGGTGGCGAGGCGGGTAGGGTCGTTCCCGTTCATTGTCTGCGTATCGCTAGCCGAGCTAAGGGATGGAATATCAATTACTGGAGGTCCATGTAAACACACAATATTATTTGTTACAAAAACATGAACCCGAATTCGACTGTCAGTCATGGTAGTTGGTAAATGTTTTTAAATTCTAGTCAGGGTATAGCGTGTGGGGTTAGGCTTAGCACCTTCGGAATTGGGGTAGCTACCACGCAGACAAATGGACGGGGCGACCCACCCCGCCTCGCCAACACACTGCGTCACTTTGTATCTCAAGGATAAATACACTTTAGTCGTGCGCCACTCAACGAAGACTTATGTTCCGGTGATAAAATGGGACATAAAATTTACCGGCAATGAGACAGGACATAAGCCTAGGAGCTTTCTTGGAACGTGTTGAGGAATTATGTGTTGCTCGGAACGTTTCTAAACGTCGTCTTTGGGATGAATCCATAGACCTGTTCACAGGCCAGGCCTGTATTTGGATTAGATCGATACGTAGGCGCATTGATTTCCTGGGAAGAACTCGTTGCAGAAATGAGGAAGGAGTTTCAACCGAGTGATTATGACGATAGCTTGCTCTCGGAGATACGAGCCAGGACCCAGGGAGAGAGTGAACGAGTGGGTTTATTTCTATCTATCATGGATAACCTGTTTAGTCGACTGTCGTACCAGCTCACCGATGAAGAGAAACTTAAGATAGTTCGGAAGAATATCTTGCCTTGCTTTACGGAGAAGTTGTGCTTGCACGAAGTTGAAGATATGGACACCCTACGTGACTTGTGTCGGCGCATTGAAGAAAGCCTAGTCCTTTCTAATAAGTTCCGTCCACCCCCCTCATTTCAAGTCTTCTTAAGAGCCAGATCTTGCATATAGGGGATCTCCTGGTTGTTTGAAATCTAAAGTAAGGGTTGAGGAGGTTAAGGTGGCTGTCCTACGCGACCTACTCGGGGGACAGTGACCGCTGGAGGTCAAGCTCAAACTAGGTCCTGTTATAACTGCGAACAAGTGGGTCATCTCCATAGACAGTGTCCAAACCGGAACCGGACGCAAGTTTTGTTGGGGCTGTGGTAGACCAGATTGTACCCGCCCGACATGTCCAGTGTGTCCAAAACTGTGGGAAACGCCTTAGGGCCGTGCTAAGACGTAGCCAAGCACGTCCCAGGCAAACACAAACAGGCTACTGAGGAGAAAGTTGAGCTACCTACCCCTTGTTGGCTCGAGGCCCTGATGGCTAAAAGTGAACAAGATGGTAGGGTGAACCTGGATGTTGAAGTCGCGGATTGTAAGTTGAAAGGGCTTTAAGATTCAGGCGCTGCCCGGTTCTATTCTCGGAGGGGAAGGGTGGAATGTTATTCGGAACTTAGGACTTGCGGTACGCAAGACAAATGTAAGCGTCTTGGCGGCCAACGGAACCGATTGTAAGGTGGAAGGTGTTATCGATTTTTCCCCTCACCTTAGGTAATCGCAGAGTTGTTCTACCGATATTGATTGTTCCGGCAGTAACTACCGCTTTGATTCTCGGCGTAGACTTTTGGTCGGCGATGAAGTTGGTTCCTGACATAAGCACCAGCACGTGGACCTTTTCAAATAACCCTGTCCCGGTTAATGCGTTGTGTGTACTACATTCGCGGAAGAATCTTACGGCAGAGCAAGAACATAGATTGGAAGCAGTTCTGAAAAAAAAATTTGCCTCTAAAGACTGAAACGGGTGGTGTTACTCCCTTGGTTGAGCATTGTATTGACACAGGTGATGCAGAAACCGGTGAAACAACGCTACTATCCTGTACCCTCCGGTGGTTCAGAAGGAGATTCACCGCGAATTGAATGATATGTTGGCCGATGGAATTGTCGAACCATCACAGAGTCCATGGAGTTCGCCAATTTGCTTGTGAAGAAACCTTCCGGTGGCTACCGTTTCGTTGTAGATTATAGGAAAGAGAATGCCTGCACGAAAAGAGATGCGTCCCCTCTGCCTTATGTCTCTTCGATTCTCGAGCGATTGCGAGATAGCCGCTATCTGTCCTCCTTAGATGTCAAGAACGCGTTCTGGCAAATTGGCGTGGCAGAAGCCAGCCATGAGAAAACTGCATTTACAGTCCCAGGACGAGGTTTATTCCAATTTAGACGCATGCCTTATGGCCTCCACAACAGCCCTGCGACTTGGCAGAGACTCATGGATCGTGTCCTAGGACCAGACCTAGAACCTTATGTCTTCGTATATCTAGACGACATTGTCATAGCTACAGATACCTTTGAACAACATTTGGCTGTGTTGGAAGAAGTGCTTCGGCGTTTGAATAAGGCATGTCTTTCTTTGAACCTAGAAAAGTGTCAGTTTGTACGTTCAGAATTGCAGTATCTAGGTTATGTCGTCGACAATGAGGGACTACATGTTGATCCAGCTAAGGTGGAGTCAATTGTGAATTCCCCCGTCCGAGCAAGGTCAAGGAAGTCAGAAGATTCCTTGGTATGGCCTCATGGTACAGGAGGTTTATCGTAGGGTTCTCAACAAAAGTATCCCCTCTCACCGCATTGCTTAAGAAAGGCAAGAAATGGGATTGGACAGCAGCTGCCGAAAAGTCATTTTGTGAGGTTAAGAAGAGTTTAGCCTGTGCTCCAGTGTTGTCTTGTCCAGATTTCTCTAGGCCTTTCCTTTTGCAAACCGATGCTTCAGAGTCGGTATCGGAAGTGTACTTTCGCAAGAACTTGAAGACGGAGAGCATGTCATTGCCTACGGTAGCCGAACGCTGACCAAGTCCGAGCGTCAGTTCTCGGTCACAGAAAAGGAATGTTTGGCGGTGCTCTGGAGCGTAGAGAAGTTCAGACCTATGTGGAGGGCTCCAGGTTCACCGTTATCACTGACCACCATAGTCTTCTTTGGTTGCATAACCTTAAGGATCCGATTGGCCGTCTAGCTAGATGGGCCGTGAGGCTGCAGCAGTACGATTTTACCATTAAACATCGGAAGGGATCTACGCATGTCGTACCCGACGTGCTGTCCCGAGCGGTAGAGATAATCGATCTCTTGGAAGTTTTCACCCGCTATACAGGATCCGTTGGTATCTGAAGATGTGCGATCGAAGTTTGTGATCAGCCACAGTCTTATCCCGATTGGAGAGTAGAGGGTCTCTCACTGTATAAATCCTGTGCAGATTACAGCAAGCTACCTGGTAACGAGAACGTGTGGAAACAAGTTCTGCCAAAAGAACTGCGTCGAGAGGCGATATGCGAGTCCCATGAAAAACTCAACGCGGGTCACCGGGGAATGTTTAAAACTTTGGCGAGGTAGCGCTTGCTTATTATTGGCCCAAAATGAAAGCCGACGTATGTTAGTATGTACGTACTTGTCATGTTTGTGCGCAATACAAGGTTCAACAGTGACGCCCTGCAGGGTTGCTGGCCCCTCGTCAGTTCCCTGCTCACCCTTGGGAAGTTTTATCTCTGGACTTGATTGGACCGCTTCCTCCTTCCCTCAAACAGAACCGCTTTATACTGTTGTCCAGGATGTCCATACTAAGTGGACGTATCTCTTTCCTATGCAAACTGCGACAAGCCAAAATGTGCTCCAGCCTTTGATTAATTCTGTTTTTCATGGATAACGGGGCTCCGCGGCTTTTAATAGTACATAATGGCCCTCAACTAAGTAGAAGGGAGTTCCGACAGGCACTCAATATCTATGGAGTTGAGGTACAGTTTACCCCTTACTACCACCCAAGCTAATCCAGTGGAAAGGACGAATAAAGAGGTTGGGAACTTGCTGGCAATCTTTGTAGGTGAGAACCAACGAAAGTGGATGTCTACCTGCCGCAGGTGCAATATGTTCTACATACGAGTAAGCATGAAAGTACTCAGTATTCCCCAGCTTACCCTTTAACTTGGACGCGAGCTTAGCTTGTCAGGGAAGCGCAACAGGAAAACCTTTGACGAGTTGGGTAATGAACATAACTTGGGGATCGAGGAACGATAGGCGGGTCTCGATAACATCCGTGAGAGAGTGCAGATCAATGTCCAACAAGTCCAGCAACGACAAGAGCATTATTACAATTCACGTCACCGTCCTGAGAGATTTAGTGTTGGTGAGCATGTTTGAAAGCGTAACTTTGTCTTGTCGGTTGCCAGTAAACACTTTACGGCTAAACTTGCAAAGAAGTTTGTGGGTCCTTATGTCATAACCCGGAAGGTGTCCCCAGTAATGATGGCACTTGAGGATTGACAGGGAGGTCCGCAGGTCGTTGGCATGTGGTTGATCTCAAACATGTGGTGTAGTCAGTAAAGAAACTGTCTTTTCTTTAGAGGAAGAAAGGGGAAGGTGTGACACCAAGAAAATTAATAGACTGGCATCTATTAAGGTTCTAGGTATCACTAATTACTGTTGCGCGTAGTTTGCCAGAACTACTCACAGCATACTGCTCCGATCTGACTATTTGCTCTGTACACCCATTTGAATTTGGCTCCTTTTCCGCGGGAAAGTGTTGGTTGGCACACCTGTCTCGCGACGTGGATGGTAGGCGGTGAGCCCTGCGACGGCGGTGGGATGTCAAAGGGGCGTCAGCTGTTCCCGGTTTTGAAGTGAAGTCTTCTCAAGCCAGATTCTCATCGAATACAGTCGTCTTTCTACGAGAAAGGCTTTGGTTCGACGCCTCGTGTGGTGATGTGGGAGTTTTGCACGTCTAGTCCCCTGTTGGGGTAAGTTCTATCTGAATATAGCTTTGCTATCCTAACTTTGCTAGGACATGCATTGGCATGGTCACACTCCATAGACGGCTCGTAATGGTGTTGTGGGATATTCTTTTGATTTCTTTAGGTCGTAGTACGGACCAGAAACTTACACGGAAGTAGGATTCACCTTTGTTCCGGACCATGTTGGATATCTCAGGGGAAGACGCACGGCGACTTTGCCCAAGATTCTAGTCTTCTAACGCCTGCTAGGGTAGGAAAAGGGAATCAAGATTTCGTGACATGTTCCTGGGTTTGAAGGATGGAAGCTGTGGATTTCACACCTACTCATGGTATTTGTGTCCCTGGGTGTTTTTGCCCACATCACCAGCTTTGACGTTTCCCCTTGTTGAACTTTTTCTACTGTCCCCACTAGGCCTAGGCCCTACAGTTGGCCCAGAAACTAGTTTTCTGAAGAACCCTTTAGGCCAAAACTAGAATTGATAAACTAGATTTATAAAGCCAGGCTTCAGATTGACTAGTAGCTTGAGAGTAGGCCTAGCCTATTTCTAGTCGGCTAGTCTTACGTTTGGGCTTTTTGATTTGGGCTTTGGCTTTTATATATAGTCCCACCCGGCCATTTATTTTCCTAGTAGTCCAGGACTTGACTATTAGAAAGAACGCTTGAACCATATTTTTTTTGGTGCCTCCTTCAGTAGGCCTATATTCCTGGAGCCCATATGGCCTATTGATTTAATGTTACGTCATACGCCTAGCGAACATATTTATGTGATGTAAGTAGCTGTTCTCTCATAGTGTGACATGCGTACCTAGCCTACGAGGCATTTGTCTCTTAAAGATTATTAGTTTTGAAGTAACGGAAAGTTACGCTGGTCCATATGGCCTATAATTTAATGGTACCTCACAGGCCTAACAAACATAATTACCTTTGTCATGTTTGTAGCCGGTCTCTTATAGTGTGGACATGCGTACCTAGCCTACAAGGCATTTGTCGCTTATCGATTATTGATTTTGTGTAACTTTTAATAGAATTGTATTATTATTTTCACTCAGACAATCTTATGTTGGGTATGTGTAACCCAGGTATATCCTATGTTTTAACCTGAAGACCCAGGTTGTCTAGGCCTAAGCCTATAAAGGCCCTACCTATACTTTTCTGTGATATTTCTACTCTGTGACATAAATGTTGTTAATTTGGTCAAGATGGCCCAAGGGGTCGGAGACCACTTGCACTTTGCCGCGTCAGGACCCCCACGCTTATTTTTCCCGGGAAGTGCAGTGGGCCGAACCTTAGTCTCATTAGAGAGGCAGACCTTGTATTATGTTATGCTAATTGTGTACTCTGCTGGGTATTATTGTTTTTTATGTTATTATTATTTGTGGTTATGCATCCTACGGAAGTCGGCACTTATCCGACAATAAATCTTTCCGATCTTTACATCTTGTGTTCTAGTATCATTATTAGTCCTTCGTCATTCCACTGTTGATTTCTAGTACTAGTTGGTAACCAGTTTTTAGGAATTACGTGGCGCCTAACAGCTGTACAACTACGGAAGTACGACCAGACAGACGGCCACGCCCTTTCTCCACTGAGCAAGAAGCCGGAGTGCCACAACACACACTACAATTAGCATCAGCAGGACTACAAAAGATATATGAATGGCTACAAAATAACCTACTCACACTAAATCTATCAAAAACAGTATTTATTCCTTTCACTGCAACCTTAGCAACCCCCCAATTCCATGGTAATCTTAAGATCCACACAAGAAATTGCAACATACCCAATGCATGTAAATGCTATAGTATTTAAAAAAAAAATAAGTGCCAAGTACCTAGGTATAACAATGGATTGTCACCTTAACTGGAAATACCAAATAAAGACACATGTACACACCTACGGTTCTGCACCCTTATGTTTTATAGACTCAGAAAGTATTAAATACTCACACACTTAAGCTGGTATATTATGCACTTATTTGCTCAAAGATACAATATATGGTATACTAGAATGGGGTGGCATAAGGAATGTTCATCTAGAACCTTAGGCCTAGACCTAATCCAAAAATACCTAATAAAAATACTCACAAGAAAACCAAAAACATTCTTTACAAATGAACTATTCAAGAATCACAAATTAATGGACATTAGGCAAATGTATACTGTATCCCTAATGATCCACTAACATTCTCTCCCCATGACAAGACCTGAAGAAAATACTGATTGCATCTCAACAAGAAGCAAGAAAATGGTAACTTGGCCATTCCAAGGAAAACTAAGAGTATTGGCCAACGCCATGGGTACTTCCTAGGCCCCAAAATATTCAATGTCATCCCTGCTACTATACGTGCACACCATAAACACTCAATCAAACGAAAAATGAAAGAATGGGTGTTCCAAGTAGGCAGAGAATATATATCAAATCTTATTAACAACGTAGCTTGTATCAAGCCCCTTAAAAACAAATACTAGGAAATTTTAATAAAAATTAGAACAACGTAGCACACTTAGATACATTAATTTATGATGATCTCTGAAAAAGTAATTCTATATGTAATGTAGGCTTAGTAAGCCTTATTTAGTTCAGTTTAATGTTAAGTAAGTATAATGTAAGTTAATAGTTCTAGATAAACCAATAATGATCCATCCTTTGTTACAAAATCATAATCACAATATTCTACACCTAGGTCAACTAGGATATTACTTTGTGTTTAATAAAATAGCTCTATAATAAGTAATTTTAAAGCACAATTTTGTATTATATTCCTATAAAAATAAGTTAGTAATAATATTTTCAAAAAAAAAAATGTAACATAAGAATCCATTTTATAAGTAGCCTCAATGATGCCTACTATAGTGGTACCATTTATATAGGCCTATATTTTATACACTATACACTATAGTACTTTATTTATACACATATGTCCATTAATTTTATATACTTTCATTGAATACTACAAAAAATTCAACGTCATCTGCCATCTTAACCTGAATTACCCCAAAATATTATGCGCCCACACACAAGCTTTGCTCATGTGGGCATTCACCTTCATATGTAAATCAATGATTGTTTTTTCTATGTAATGTATTTTTTTGTATCAATGAAGTTGAATAAAGCGTGCTAAAATCTGAAAAATCTGAGTGTTATGTAAGGTACTTGAGAGACTAGTAAGTAGATCCATCCTCACACACTCCGATGACAATGGACTTATAAATACAAACCAACATCGGTTTTTGCCAAAAAGATCCTGTGTCACCATGCTTTTCAAAAGTAATTGAGGATTGGCAACACAGTTTGGATCAAAATTCAATTAAGCAGGTGGACGTTATCTCTCTTGATTTGAGTAAAGCATTTGACCGTGGTCCACATGAACGTCTTCTGACAAAACTTGAGAATTATGGCATACAAGGTTCTCTTCTAATTTGGTGTAGGAGTTTTCTTACTAGGAGAAATCAATGCACTGTATTTGAGGGATCAAGATCAGGGAACATTGATGTAATCTCAGGTGTACCACAAGGTTCTGTACTTGGTCCCTTGTTTTTCGTCATCTATATGATGGACCTTCTTTTCATGTGTACAATCTAAGCTAGCATGCATGCATGCATGTATGCAGATGACTGTAACCATATACCGCTCTATTACAAGTTTTGATGATGTTGATGCTCTACAAGCTGATTTGGATGCAATAACTCTTGGTGCTCTGTAAATGGTATGTGTTTAAACGACTCAAAAACTGTGCTTCTTAGACTCTCTCGATTATCAGACCCAATTAATGGAACATACGTTTTGAATAACGGTCAACTTAAATCAAGTAAATCTATAAAATTACTGGGTTTAAACATTTCTCATGACTTGTGTTGGAAAAGGCACACTAATATTGTTAAGTCACAAAGCTCTAAACTGGCAAGGTTTGTATTCCGTAACTTGAAAAGATAGCCAACCTAGAGTTCTAAGGTCTGTGTTCATCACGCTAATTAGGCCTAAAATAGTGTATGGTGCGCCAGCATGGCATCCAACCACCAAGAAAAAACATGCACAACCTAGAATCACTACAGAATCGAGCAACTAAAGCAATATTGGGTATAAAACTGACCTCCGTAGCGCTTCTAGAAGAAAAAATCTTAATATACCTAGTTTTGGAGGCTGTATTCAAGAGATGTGACATTATTTTCCTCAAGAGGTGTATGACTGGAACCATTGATCTTGACCCTCTCGTGCGCCTTACCCCAGTAAATCGGACTGAGATTTTAGGACGCGGAAGTAAAAAGGGGGTTGACCTTAAGGACGCCAATTGCTCGAACAAGTGCATTCCAGAAATCCTTTTACTACAGGGAGGCAGCGCTCTGGAATGCACTACCTTCTGAAGTAAAGGAACTTCCTCTCGGTAGGTTCGAGGGAGCATTCAAGAGAATGTTTTTTTAAGAGTTTGATATGTATGTCTGTTTCATCTTGTTTGATATGTATTTTATTATTGTTGTATATAATTCTTAGGATGGGTGTATAATGTCTCAAATGGATCTTCGGTCTGCTATTAGCATCCATCCGTATGTTTATTATATAATATGTAATGAATGTACGGAATAAACACATAATAATAATAATAATAATAATAATAATAATAATAATAATAATAATAATAAAAATAATAATTAATAATAATAATAATAATAATAATATAATAATAATAATAAATAATAATAATAATAATAATAATAATAATAATAATAATAATAATAATGACAATTTCAAGCATTTTATCGAGATGTGTCTTTTAACCCTTCTAGAGCAGCGTGGTGGGGTGGCGGGTGGGAGATACTAATTCGTATTGGTTGGTCTATAGCACAAGTATTAAAAGTATTCAAGGGTCAAGATCGACGTTGCAGAGTGGCTCGTTTAAAGACAGCGACAAGTGAACTGATTCGTCCAATTCCAATATTATTCTCTTGGAAACTTTAGTTCTAAACTATTCTGTATTGTTGTTTGCTTCAAGGACACAAAGGTGGGATTATGTTCCGAGGAGGTGATACTGTTATTCACATTTGATAGACCTTGTACTTTGGTAGGTGATACCTGCTTTGTTTGAGAAAAAACCTTGATTGTTGTTTTTTTTAAAGTGTTTTGGGTGTGGGGCTCCGGGGGGAACCTCCAGAGTCTGCTTGAAATGCAAATAAACTGACTGGCATTACAAAGTGTTTAGTTGATTATCGACTATTCGTTTTTAATTAAAAAGGTTTTTACAAAATGCGTCAGATTTTTAGATTTTAGTCGACTTTGTCCCCATGACCCGGTGCGTGATATGACGACGTGAAAACTGGAGGGGCCCCAAACCGTTGGGGTCATAATGTGCAGCGAAAAATGTTGAAAGTTAATAATTGACAATTAAAGTTTTTTTTTTTTTCAAGTTTAAAAATTTAAAAAGTTTAAAGTGATAAAGGAAAATAAGTTTTGATTGAAGAATGTTTTTTTAAAAAAATTATAAGGAATTCTTGTGTTTGGGGGGATCAAAAATACCCATGGCAAATTCGGTATGGCAATGGCCTACTTCTTTAATATTGTAAAGTTTAGCGAAGTGATCCCCTTTAAACATGGGTGTTTAAAGCCCGGGTTAGATGTTATGTGGGGGGCGTAGGTTTTTCCCGGGGGCAACCGATACACTTGTGACCGGGTCGTCTCTAAACTAGAGCTGGAATGAGGGGTACTAGGTAGGGTGACCGTGTAAAAGAGTCATTTGCAACAAAGAAGGGTCACTGTATTAGAATAGACATAAATTTAAAGATCAGCCTACTCTCGCCGGTTCGGTGGCTCATGCACTGTCTCAGCTGAACGTGGGTTCGTATCCCTTCATAAATGACTTTACTATTTTTAAGGGACTTAGTTATTCTTTCCTCTTGACTTGGTACGATGGTGTCGACCCTCGGCCCACGGACCCCTCGGAGTGGTGATGTTTGTCTTGTTTTTCCCTTTGTAAGGCAAAGACCTCGGCCCCTTCCGTGTCTAGCACTCCGGGTTTGAACCCCTTTGTTTTCAAAGCCGGACCCTAGTCCTTATGCAGTCACTTATCCGGGGAAACCAGCCCGTATCACTTAGGGGGTTCTTTTGGTTTGACTCCCGGATAGGCACCTAGCTCTCTCGCCGGTCTGTTTTCAACTCCCGATTAGAACGCCCCCCCCCCAAAGAAGTTTTCCCCCTGACTCTTTTGATTCCCCCCTCCAGGGCCCAGTTGTACACAAAAGGGGCCTAATCTCCCCCTTTTTTTGGTTTATTTGGTTAAGGACGCGTAAAACCGAAAGGCATAAGCACCACTCTGCCTAAAAGGGGGGGGGGGGGAAGGAGGGGCCCATGGGTCAGAACCACCCAGGGTAAGGGGAGAAAGGGGGTTTTCACGTCCCCGGGTCGTAAATCGTCTTTTGTATCAATCTTTTGTGTTTTGTTATGTCCCCGGGGGGGTCGTCAGGGAAAAGGGGGGCAAGGTCCCCGACGACGATTGCCAGAGCTCGCCTTAGTTTCGGGGAAAAATACTCCCCTCTTTCTCTGATGTTTGACAATTTGGGCTTTTTCTCTTGAAAGCCTTTTACGATTAGCAGAGGCCCTGCTCTGGGCCAATTTTACCCCGGACCCAAACCCCCGTCACCACTACTCGGCAATCTATTATTGAAAGGTCTGAATTCTTCCTAAATTATACAATAACTGTTTGGTTCCAATTATATTTATGTAACTGCCCATTCTGCACATTCCATAGTTGTTGTATAATCCACTTTGCTTATAGAAAATGTCCCAATCGGTATTATAAACGAAAAAAAAAACAAATACCTAATTGAATACATGAACATGGGTTCGAACCGAGCCCATGGACATGGCAATATTGTGCACCGCCTTTCACATTCCCTTTATTTGTTCTCTTTTTTTTCTCTTTTTTGTTCATTATTGCTTTGATTATGATACATTATTCAGTGTATTTTCAATTGATATTTGTCTACCTAGATTATCTGGTTACCGCCCAATGGTGGAGCTTGCAATTTGAGTACGTGTCCTGTATCATTGCTGTGATCAGTTTTTGACTTGAACAATTTTCGACGACGACGTGAGAAACTAGGGCGCTTCAACGGTTAGGTCATATTGCGCCGCCTGTGAATGAAAGGAAATGAGAAGAGTGAATGCAGGTATGTTTGATGATTAGATTGTTTTCTAAGTGTATAAATAACAAAATAAATTGATGATGAAGAAAGTAATAGCAAAATAAAAGTTATGTATGGAATGAAAAGAAAGAAAAGAAAGAAATGTGTATGATGTGAATTAAATTTTGTTAAATAGATTACAATGATGAGAAATTTAGAAAGTTTGTCGCCGTTATCATATGATAGAAGTTCTTCATATGATTGGGAGAGATCAAATTGCGTGCGCAATGCATCATATTGGCACATTCTGCTAGCATATGATGCACGGTTAAAGGTACATCACATGTGTCACATATTGGAATAACCTTTTCTCTGGTTAAGAGATATCCGTGTGTTAGGCGTGTATGGCCTATACGAATTCTAGACAATACCACCTCTTCTCTACGTGAGAGTCGAGACGTAGGTGGACGAATTTTGTTAGTCAATGTGGGCATCACACTATGCAATTTGTTATTTTGCAACACATCCCACGATGCTTGTCGCAAATCCAACAATCTTTGCTTGTATCCACTCTTGACATCTGGAACGGGAACTAGATTGAAATCAACGTCGCGACGTTGGGAAGCTTCCTTAGCAGCCCGATCAGCGTGTTCATTTCCCTCTATGCCCACGTGTCCAGGTATCCATCAAAACTCTATTATATATCCCTTAGAGGTTAGTTTTTCTAAATAGAATTGGATGTCTTGTACCAAATGATGACTAGAATACATAAGTTTTATAGCTTGAAGTGAACTTAAGCTAACTGAACACAAAGTGTATTCTCCACAACGACAACGTAGAATTATTTAAGAGCTTCATGGATGGCGAATAACTCTGCAGTGAAAACTGAACACACGTCGCTTAGCCTGAAACGTTCAGTTAAGGTGGAGCAATAAAAGGCACTTCCAACCTTGTTGTCAATTTGGAGCCATCTCTGAATACCAAAGTAAACCATTGATGTTCATGGCAAATCTTTCTAAAGTTAATTTTGAATACACTATCGCAAGTAGAGTTTTTATTAAACGACAAAGGTCAAATATAATAATCGGCTCTGGTGAAAACCAGGGCGGGTTATTGCTAAATACTAAATTAAAAACTTTTGGCAGATGAAATTGTATAAGATTAAACAAACGTTTACATCTTAATCCCGTTGGAAGAGATGCCTTGGGTTTGTTATCAAAGTTTCTGACATATGTCGTTTTAAAAACATTCCGATTTGCTGGATGGTTAGGCATAGCTTTAATTTTCATTACATACGTACCCATCAAGAGGTTTCTCCGTTCTGCTAAGGAGGACACACCTGACTCGGCATACAAGCTGACTACCGGGCTTGTTCGAAATGCACCAAGAGCAATACGAAGACCACAATGGTGGACAGTGTCTAGAAGTTTAAGGGTTGTGTTACTTGCTGAAGAGTATACGAAACATCCATAGTCCATCTTGGAGCAAACTAGAGATCCGTAAATTCTCAACATGCAAGTCCTATCTGCACCCCACGATGTATTACTGAGAACTTTCAATAGGTTGATTTTCAACATGCATTTTTTGCGTAACTCAACAACGTGGTCTTTCCAATTTAGCTTTTTGTCAAACACCATGCCAAGAAGACGGACATTTGTTTTGAATAGAAGTTCTACATTGTTAAACGATAGTTGTGGGTCATTTTGGATTCCTTGAAGACGGCAAAAGTGAATGCACTGAGTTTTTTCGGGAGAGAATCGTGTCCCCCGCTTTCGAGCCCATTCACTTATATTGTTCAATCCAATTTGCAGTGTCTTTGAGCTGTTGATAAATTTACCGATCTGTAGAAGATTCCCAGGTCATCTACAAATAGGCACGACATTAGGCTCTTTGGGATACAATCCACCACACTGTTTATTCCAATAGCAAACAGTGATACCGACAAGACCGAGCCTTGTGGTACACCTGTTTCCAGTGAGAACGAGTCTGACAAAACATTGTTAACACGCACTTTGAAAGTTCTATCTTTTAAAAAGTTTTCTAAAAATTTTGGCATGTGCCCTCGAAAACCCCACTCGTGAATCTGTTGAAGAATATTATACCTCCATGTTGTATCGTATGCTTTTTCAATGTCAAAAAGCACACCAACAACATGTTGTTTTGCAACAAACCCTTCTTGAATAAACGTCTCTAATCGAACCAAGTGGTCGATGGTGCAACGACGTTGACGAAATCCACATTGGACGTTCGCCAATAAACTGCGTGTCTCCAGCATCCACATTAGTCGTTTGTTGATCATCTTTTCATAATTATATATCTTATATAATTATGTATTAGAGTCGAGATCTTTTGTACTAAAATGATATCAAGATTTGAACACAAGAATGAAGATTGAACACAGAAATAAAGATTCTCGTTCTGTGGTTTCTTCCACGAAAGATTGATTACCTACTCCCGGATTTGCTGTTCTTGATTTTTGGCAAACCTCATATTAGTTTGAGTTGGATCGTCTAATTAATCAGTTTTTTTCTTTTCGTTTTCCTTTTTTTATAAGTTTCTTTTTCTTTCTTCCTTTATTTTTCTTTCTTTTTTTCCTTTCCTTTCTTTCTTTTTCTTTTCTTTTCTTTTTTCTTTTCTTTTTATTCCCCACACTTTTTTATATTTGATTCATTCATAAATTGCATTCATTGCATTTATTGCGCATCTGTGATAACGTTATTTATTAGTTTGTTTATAACTACTATATATTTTTTAAGTTTTTTTTTGTTTATTGGATTAAGGACGCGTCAACCGTTAGGTCATAATGCACCACTCTAGCCTAACCAAGGGGGGGGGGGCATGCTGGTCAGAACCAGCCACGGGAAAGGTGAGAAAGGGGGTTTCTCACGTCGCAGTCGTCATCGTCTTTGTCATCGTTCATTGTGTCATTGTCATCGTTCCCGGGGGGCCGTCAAGGGAAGGGGGCAAGGTCCCCGACGACGATTGCCAGAGCTTGCCTCTAGGTTCGGGGAGTAAGATACTCCGCTCTTTCTAGCTGATGTTTGCGAGGTGGACTTTTCTCTTGAATCGCCTTTTACGATTAGCAGAGCCATGCTCTGGGCCAATTCTACCCCGGGCCCAGACGGGGAATTTTCTAAAGGGGAGGAACGTAAGGGATGACGTGGGAAGACACGAGGTGGACAGGCTTGTGCTGTTCAAAACAGCCACAAGCAAGGGGAGGGCATGGGGGTAGGTGGCCGAGGGCAAGGGGCCGGGCGGGAGCATGGCTGGGCTCAGGCAAAGGACAGAGGGAAAGGGAAAGGTATGGGGAGGGCAGGAGTTGGTGGTTTTCCCACGTCGTGGTCGTCTTCGTCTGTGTCATCGTCCGTGTTGTTATTGTCGTCGTCGTCGGGGAGGTTGTCAAGGGGAAGGGAATGTTCCCCGACGACGACCGCCAGAGCTCGCCTCTAGATTCGGGGAGTAATATACTCCTCTCTTGCTAGCTGATGTTTGCAAGGTGGACTTTTCTCTTGAATCGCCTTGTACGATTAGCAGAGCCATGCTCTGGGCCATTTCTACCCCGGATCCAGACGGGGAATTAGTTCGGTGACTGAGTGGGAAGACTCTAAATACGAATGTTTTAATTTAAATTTAAAAAAAGTAAGTATAAGTAAATAAAGAACTAACAACCTTTATTACGTGTTGCGGGGTGGAAAATTGCTACTTTGAAATAAGTTTGTCTTCAAGTAAAAAAAAGCTGCCTCGTTCAACAAACCATGTTTCTAAGTTTCTATTAATTGGCAAAACAAAGACGACGTGTGTAAACTAGGGCGCATCAACTGGTCAGGCCATATTGCGCAGGATGATATATTTTATCTTGAGTTAATGATGTGTTTGATAATTATATTGTTTTCTTAGTTTATAAAGGAAACGAGAGAGCGTGTATTAAAAAAATAAATTATTTCCTAATTTCTCTAGTTCAATAAAGAATAATTTACCTTAAGTTTTGTTCTTTAACAATGTTTAATTAAAAGGAACTTGTAATTTGTGTAGCAATTACTTCAGGTACTGAGCAGAAAGACAGAGAAACCGACGGGGAAACTGCACCTTCTGATTCTAGGATAAATGTTTCTTACGCGAACTTAGTGAAACAAAAGCGATCAGTATTGTCAAAGAGTAAGAATAGGATGTAGAATCCCCGAGGTAGAAATATCAAGGTTTGCAACTACAGACTGAGCTTAAAACTTGAATATGATCAAGTAAAACAGAGAATAATAGAACCTTTCATCTTCTTCTCCTTACGATGGAAATGCACACTATTGCCTACAGACCCGTGTCTATTTCCACCACAGTGACAGAAACTACTGAACTAACCGCTTAAACCGGTCATATTGCGCCGCCTGATACATTGGAAGATAAAGAAATGAATTTATGGTGTTTTTGATGATTATATTGTTATCTAGGTCATGTAAAAAAGAAATGAGGGTTGATTGTAATTGTAAAAGAAAAATAATTATTTTGATTGAAAATAAATAATTGAAGTAAAGTTTGATGTGAATTAAATTTTGTTTTATACACTTCTTTGAATGAGAAATTTTGAAAGTTTGTTTTCGTTATCATATGATAGAAGTTCTTCATATGATTGCAAAAGATCAAATTCATCAAATATGATGAACGGTTAAAGGTACATCACTTACTGTGTCACGGTTTCATTTGTTAAGAATTAACTCAATATTGAAATGTTAATTCGTATTGGCCACAGCCTTGATGTCAAACAATAACAATCAACTTGCAGGTAAACACTTAGGTTTGTGTTCCGCAAAGACGCCTGGGACCCAAGTTTTGAATCAAAACGTCGATAATTTTTCGACGTTTTGAGTGGTCACGTGGTCTGATAACGTCGATTTCCCCAAAAAAGCTAGTTTTTAAATCAAAACGACTTTTTTTTTGACGTCCCACAACGTCTTTTTCTACCCACGAAAAAATAGCTTGTGGGACATGCGTGGGATGATGCTTTTTGACGTTACGCCCTCTCAATATAATATACTCGTTCGTCCTAAGCATGTTTATACAAGGCTGTGGTTAAATTCGAACACTTGGGACTTGGCACTTGGCGCTAGGCTATTACGATGTATTTGGCATTTTCAATTTATAAATAACTAATTAATCTTGATTTCATGGGCCCCACACTAGGGTAAGGTCTAGGCCTTACATCAAATTAGGGCTACTTAGGTCGAAAGCGTATTAATCGGCTAGGCCTAGCGCCTTGGACCTAGGGCCGCCTTGGCCCCTATCTTTTGTCAACATTCACGACACCTCGCGTTTTATTTACCTTTTAGCATGCATGCGGGTTATTTCCACGACGCATCTTTGTTATTTTTATGTTATGAAACGTTGAGTTTTGCCGATTCAAATCGTGTATTGATGAAATAAGATCTTCTTGCCGTTCAAATGCATGTTGATTGTATTTTATAGGTTATGTTTCGGCACTGCGCCGGGAGAACGTAAACAAACAAGGAAATGCAAAGACTTAGAAAAACATGTAATATGTATGTAGGCCTATCTTTGTCTGAGGTCTTTGGGTGTAGGAGCATAGAATACTCCTATTTGATTGGTCCAGAGTTCGGCAATGTTCGGCTAGCGGGAGAGATAGCTGAGGGAAGAACAGCAAAGCAAGTTATCTCACAACGTCAGTAGAAAGATTCAAAACTAGCATTTTATTCAAACCACAAAAAATCGACGTTATCAAGTGACGTTATGAAACTAACGTTTTGATCTAAACGCTTATTTCAAAACTTGGGTCCCAGAACGACCAGTATGCGACCAATGAAATTTAAGTAAACACAATTTGCACCAATGATAGATCAGATTTGCAAGGAACGCATGCGATGCGTAGTTGTTTTGATTGTTGTGGTCGAGACCAAGAAGCCCAGAGTTTTATTCCGGTCGTGGGCAGGTCTTTGAGGAAAGCGCGGTTATTTCAAATTATATCATTGAAAATCATGGAATTATGTCCACTACCGAGAATGTTCCTGTAATTCACATGGGTACACAATAAATTAATCATTCATTCATTCAATTCATTCATTTATTTAGTAAAATGATATGATTTATGTAATATTTTAACGAGATATCACAATTTTCATAAAAACTCGGCCTTGTAGAAGCTCGCACCATTCCGTAGCCAATGCAGTTCCCAGCAATCAGACGTTGAGTGAAACAATGAAAATAACAATCCCCAGTTGAGCCCAGAATGGTCGACCGGTCGCCTTTACGGAACACAACCTAAGGTTGTGTTCCGTAGAAGCGACCGGTCGACCATTCTGGCTCGACTGGGTATTGTTATTTTCATTGTTTCACTCTTCGTCTGATTGTTGGGGACTGCCTTGGCTCCGAATTGGTGCGTGCATCTACAAGGCCGTGTTTTAATGAAAAGTTGTGATATCTCGTTAAAATGTTACATAAATCATATCATTTACTAAATTAATGAATGATTGAATGTAGAATGAATGATTTATTGTCTACCCATGTGTAGTTACGGAACATTGTCGGTAGTTGACATTATTCCATGATTTTAATGAAGAATTTGAAATAACCGCGCTTTCTTCAAAGACAGCCACGACCGGAATAAACTGTGGTCTTCTTGGTCTCGACCACAAAGTCAAAACAGCATACCG
>JAMZAV010010068.1:0-19206 GCA_024449915.1 Sweltsa coloradensis
TCAATCGTGTATTTTTAAATTTTTTTTCACCCAGTATGGAAGATTACGCAACAAGCTGACACTGGTAACTAGGCTACGTAATTATTGTTTACATCAGCATCCAACGACAAAAACAACTCGCATAAGAATGAAGGAATTTTAAATTTGGTGTCTTCGTTCCTTCCGGTTGAAGAGGTCAATAATAAAATCGGAATACTTCAGTGTAGAAAACATGTTTTAGGTTTGTTTTAAACTTGGATGAAGGGCGCATAAAACCGTTAGGTCAAAAATAATGCGTTACACTAGCCTAAGTGGAAGTTTCCCAAGTCACCGGACAGCAGTGGAGTAACTAGGAATAATTTCGGGGGGGGGGGGGGGGGTTTTAAAAGTAAGAGACAGCTGGGGTTTGCCTTGTTTTTTGACTAAAGTACCATCACGTGATAAAAGAATGCCCAAATGAAAATTTAATAGAGGCAGTTTTGAAATAACTTAAGAGCTCAAAAACTAAAATTAACTTCCTGCACTCCTGCACCTATACTTTATGATGTAATGAACACAAAAAACAAAAAACACAGGCAAAAACATTTCGATTCAGTAATGACTGTCGAATGTATAAGTGAACTGTTGTACCCCCCCCAAACAAACGACTGTTTTTTGCTCTTTAAAAATATGAGCCTCGAAGTGGTTTCTGGAAGGGGGGGGGGGGGGGAGTTACCCCGTAAAACCTCCCCCTTGGGTTACGCCACTGCCGGCCAGAGCTCTTTCTCTAGTTTTGGGGCGTAAGATACTCTCCTAAAATATTTATATTTGATGTTTGCGAGATGGACTTTTCCACTTTTTAATTGTGTATTCTTAAAAATGATTTTTAGCACGAGAAATGATGAAGTGTTGAATAAATTGTCTGTGAAAACAAGATTGTCCTAAATTTTACCACGATACGTAGCTAAGAGACTGTACCCTTCTTTAAAGTGATAGCACAGATAATATACAATAATAAAATTGTCTTGTAATAGAATGTAAGGAGTAATGACATCTAGGCCCAAAGGGGGGTGTAGTGAAATTCTTAATTGTTACTCCGGGGGGCCTTGAGTGAAAATGTTGAGAACCCGAGAATTATTTGATATGGTTTAACGTTATTATAAAAAATTAGGACGCTGGTCCGAATCTAGCATTAGCCATGTTTTTTCATTGTCTTCATTTCCCTCTATCACCACTTGCATGCCCATTTCGGAGAAATTTACGATAATGCGTCACAACAGTGACAAAAATGCGATACCAGTAACCAAATTCAAAAAGATTGAAACTTAGTTTTCAATTAATATCGGAAAATAATAATTTATTAATAATTATAACGTTTTAATATTGTCGGTTAAATCAAATCAAGGTTACTAATACTAAGACAATGAGAAATTGTCATAATATGTAATAAATCGTAAATAAATAGATTCGTTAAGCAACATAAATCAATGAGTTATCATTGCATGTATTCGTGTCAACGGTGAACGTTGTCGGAACTGCCGTCTGTAAAGTGGCGCTATTCTTAGCAACTGCAAACTACGGTGGCCTCAGAACGAAGTTAGCCAAGCTAGCTAGCGGCGCCGTCAAGTTTGAATGTAGCAATCTGTGTTTACAACTATGCTAGTAAATCGGAAACACCACACATTTCAGAGAGACATTGTGCAACGTTATAAAAAGGGGTCATTGTCCCAGGGCCCGGGTTGCATCACTTTACACGATCAAATAAAAAGACAACCATTAGTATGTAAATATAAGAACAAATAGGGGAGGCGTTTATATCCGGATAACATCCCACTTTTATGTTCCAACGTAAATATTTTTTGTGAAAATTTTGGGCATTTAATTTTGCATGTATAATAGGTCAGCGCCCGTAAAATTACTTTTTTTTGGGTGGTGGTGGTGGGGCGGGGCATTTTCAAAACCACAAACGATCAATATCTTCATGTAGTCGACAGCTGATGTGGGTTAACGTAAAGCGACAGACTTTGATTCGGAAGGTCCCGGATTCGAATCCCGTAACCGACAAAATTGACAAAAAAAATATTTTCAAGGTTTCTTTTCGACATTCCCTTCACATACCAATCAACCAAACAGGGGCCCTGGGCAGGTTTGTCACGAGAATTAAAACGAAAATGTAACCGTTCTGTACAAAGCAGAATATACTACGCCAACTACGCAATATTGCTTAGTGTAGGCTATGCTGCAACTCTTAGCTAAGGTCTGGTCACCGATAATAAGCCCAGCTATGAATTTGGTTAGTTTCGTCGCATTTTGTCATTTGTTGCGACGCATTGTCGTAAATTTCTCCGAATAGTTTTGGCAGCTTCTCGGTGTCCTCATCAACCATGTTTAATGAGAAGCCCTGGGGAAGGCAGGGGCTTATGCCGAAAAGCTAACGAGAGATTTACACATCACTATAATAAGGACAGACCGCCAAAACTACAAATCATTATTTTTTAGTGCAGCAACGTTCATTGCTTTACTTAAAGGGCGCGTCAACCGTTAGGTCATAATGCGCCACTTCAGCCTCCTACCGGGATGTCAGGAGGAAAGGCCCCTGATAAACCGAATCAGCCACGGGTAGGGGGAGGAAAAGGGGGTTCTCACGTCGTTATCGTGATCGTTATTGTCATGATCGTCGTCGTCGTCGTCGGGGAGGTTGTCCAAGGGAATGGGGAACCCCAACGACAACCGACAGAGCCCGCCTATAGTTTTGGGGAGAAACATTAAACTCATCTAGGCCCTATCATACTAGCTGATGTTTGCGAGATGGACTTTGTCTTTTTCCTCGGTTTTTACGATTATCAGAGCTGTGCTCTGGACCATCTCTGGACTAAATTCTACACTTTACTAAACGTACTACACTAAAGGACGTAGGCCCTAAACGTACTTAGTTGTATTAAGTTGTCCTCCTTTGTAAATCAGTGTGTAGACGATAAATAAAGGAAAAAATGAAATAGGGGTAGGCCCTACCTACATTACATTAAAAAAATAACAACAAAATAGCTGTACAGAGATGTTAATCGGAAAGATTTCCCAAAAATGGAAATAGGCCTAATTCCGGAAATTTTCAAAAAAAATTATTACCGAAAATTAAAAAAAAAACACAAAATAAAGTAAATAATATGTTTATTGGATGAGCGAAGCGAAGACTTCAATTTCACCGACCCCCCAAAAAATTTAGCTCGGGTGTTTTTTTTTTTTTTTTTTTTTTTTTCTGTCTGTTTGTTCGCTCTCTACCGGGCAAACGGCATATCCGATCTTGATGAAAATTTGACAGGACCTTCGAAATCTCTGAACTTAGACTTGCCACGTTTTTGGGTACAATCGAAGAAATATTCCTCATGAATATCGTACTTTTACGATTTTTTCGATTTTTTGGGCGATATTTTCGTGCCATTTGGGCCAATTCTGACCAAACGGGTGAAGCTAAAACGTTCATATTATACATGTACATTAAGGTTAAGGTGATTTAGTATATTTTGAGAGAAAAAGTTTAAAAAGTTAGCCAGAATCTATAGAAATAAAGCTTTTAATATAAGATTTTTGGTTTTTTGTACGATATTTTCGTGCCATTTGGGCCAATTCTGACCAAACGGGTGGGGTTTCAACGTTCATATTATACATGGACATTAAGGTTATGGTGATGTGTAGTACCTTTTGAAAGAAAAAGTTGAAAAAGTTAGCCAGAATCCATAGAAATAAAGCTTTTAATATAAGTTTTTTACGGTTAATAATACCAATTGACAAGAAACAAAAGAAACTTGACAACATTCACCTACAATGCGTAGGCAGCAAAACAAAGCACTTGCAAAAGTAAAGATATCCCAAGCAAACTTAAAACTTTAAAAAGCTCATCCATCAACGCGGCGGGACTTAAGCGTTTTCCTAGTATGTACAGTGTACTCTATTTTATTGGATGAGCGTAGCGAGCGTAGCGATCGAAGCGAAAAGTCCAATTTAAACTGACCCCTCAAAAAATTTAGCCCAATTTTTTTTTTTTTTGTTTTTTTGTTTTCTGTCTGTTTGTTCGCATGTTTCCCGGGCAAACGGCATATGCGATCTTGATGAAATTTTGAGGGAACCTTAGAAATCTCTCAACTTAGACCTGCCACGTTTTTGGGTACAATCGAAGAAATATTTCTCATGAATTTCGTACTTTTACGATTTTTTTCGATTTTTAGTGCGAAATTTTCGTGACACTTTCCCCGATTCTGACCAAACGGGTGGGATAGAAGTTCATATTTCACATGGACATTAAGGTTATGGTGATTTAGTACCTTTTGAAAGAAAAGTTGAAAAAGTTAGCCAGAATCCATAAAAATAAAGGTTTTAAATGATTTTTTGAGGTTTAAAATAACAATTAACAACAAACAATATAGTAGGGGAGCATAGGTAATTCCGTGGCCGAAACGGTGAAAGGCTATGTATGTGGTATCAATCGATTCGTATTGATCCATAGATTAACAATTTCGATGGTGAGAGTCTTGATTTTTTGGCTGAGACCGGCCATATCTAAAACAAGATGGCCGCCGCTTTCGAATTTTAAACTAGCGTATCTTCGTAAATATTTGACCGATTTCAATTTAAAAGGTACTATTCGAAAGGTAAATGATAGAAATTTCAAAAAATGTTTAAAAATTTGCACGAAAATCCAATATGTTTGAGGTAATGTTACAAAAACTTTAACTGTTTACTTTACACTTTCACGTTATGGAACGATATTTACTAGGTAAAAGGTTTTACATTTTCTCAAGTTTCATTTTTGGTGGAACTATTTATTTGTGTTTTAATGAATTCATGCATTTAATTTTCTGACAATTATAGCCTGAGTTTATTTAATTAAAGCGATGGCATGTGTAGATGAATATATGCTACTACTGTGTGATCTTCATGTTTCATTACATTTTGTCGAGACACAATTGGTGAAACAATTAGATATTTGGTATCAATCGATTCGTTATGAACCGAACTTAAACAATTTTGATTAAGTTAATTTCGATTTTTTTTACTGAGACCTTCCATGGGCAAAAACAAGATGGCCGCCGTCATTGAACATTTAACTAAAATATCTTTGAAAGTATTTCGCCGATTTCAATTGTAAAGGTACCGTTGAAAAGGTAATAAAAAGAGCTTCAAATAATATACCAACAATTTTCCAGAAAGTTTTTTTTTTTTTTAGGTTATGTTCGGTTTGAATTTTTAGTAATTTTAACGATTTTTTCAGAGCACAATAGGTGAAACAACTATGTATGGGGTATCAATCGATTCGTTATGAACCGTGATTTAACAATTTTGATGGGAAAAATTTCGATTTTTACTGAGCCCTTCCCATGTCAAAAAAACAAGATGGCCGCCGCCAATGATCCTTTGACTCGCATATCATTTCAAGTATATACCCGATTTTTAATTCACGTATACCGTTGAAAAGGTAATTAAATGACGAATAAACTATATATTTACCATTTTGTTGAAACTTTAATATTTACTGAGGTTATGTTACAAAAACCTAAATTATTTACCACACTCGTCATCGTTATGGATCTTATGGCGCATATATCTACATGACCAAAACGGTTTTTGAATATGTTTGGCTTGTTTATCCGTAGCATATCTCTTTATGTATTCAATGAGTCCTTACATTTTATGTTCCGACAAATACATCCCGAGATAATGTATTTGAAGCGACGGCATGTGTAAATGAATAATATATGCATCGAGTATTTGATCTTAATGATTAAAAACACATTTCGTAGAGGCACAATAATTGATTAAAGAATTATGTATCTGGTATCAATCGATTCGTTATGAAACGTTCTTTAACAATTTTGATGAGGTACCCGTCGCAAAAAACAAGATGGCCGCCGAAAAAAAACTTTGTAAGTTATATATTTTTCTAAGGTAATTGACAGACCAATTTCAAAGGTACCGTTGGAAATGTAACTTAAGTTGTAAAAAATTATAAACTTGCAATTTTCACGAACCTAAATATTTACTGAGGTTATCTTGTTGTAGGAAACTATGACGCTGTTATGTTGGTACCATAGACAAAATTAAAAAAAGTTCCTCCACCGGAAATTGAACCCGGGACCAGCTGGAAACAGTATGACATTGACAGCCTAGATCCCGGGTGTTTCTAATTCTAATTATTCACATCATCATCCATCCCAGCCCAGATCCGATCATAGCGTACACATAATACACAAAAGAGCTGATGCAAATCATGCTGAAGAAGAATTTTGTCTACTAGGAGATGTGCTCAAGCAGAATGGTTTTCAATAGAATCATTCAAAAGGCCCTCAGACGACAAACTAACTCGGAAAAAGATGTAGGTACAGTAAAAGAAGAACTACTTGCAACTGCATATTTGCCTTATGTTATAAGAGAAACGGACCGAATAGGAAAAATTCTTACATAACAAAACATAAAAACACCGACAGAAAGAAAGGAGAGTAAGTTGTTAAGAACCAAGGACCACATCTGCCTAGAAGGTGGTGGCGTGTATGAAATTCCATGTGGGAATTGTGACAGGTGCTAAGAGTGTCAAACATGAAGGAACATGTTTCAACGTCAACAGGAACACAGGCTAGCTGTGTTAGTTAGTTTGTCGTCTGAGGGCCTTTTGAATGATTCTATTTGGAAAACCATTCTGCTTGAGCACATCTCCTAGTAGACGAAATTCTTCTTCAGCATGATTTGCATCAGCTATTCTGTGTATTATGTGTACGCTACTGATCGGATCTGGGCTGGGATGGATGATGATGTGAATAATTAGAATTAGAAACACCCGGGATCTAGGCTGTCAATGTCATACTGTTTCCAGCTGGTCCCGGGTTCAATTTCCGGTGGAGGAACTTTTTTTAATTTATGTCTATGGTACCAACATAACAGCGTCATAGTTTCCTACAACAAGATAACCTCAGTAAATATTTAGGTTTCGTGAAAATTGCAAGTTTATAATTTTTTTGGATGAGCGTAACGAGCGTAGCGAGCGAAGCGAAGATTCCATTTCACTACACTGGAGAAAAAAATCCGGAATGTTTTTCTTTCTTTCTTTTTTCTTTTTTTTTTCTGTTTGTATTATTGTGTGTTTGTTAACACGATTCCGGCTAAACCGATACTCCAATTGTGATGAAATTTTATGGAGGCCTTCGAAATCTCTGAACTTAGAACTGCCACGTTTTTGAGCGCAATCGAAAAATTTTTTCTCATAAAATCGCAATTTTACGATTTTTTTTCGATTTTTAAAAAATTTCTTCGACTTATAACACCTACATGCTTAATCCGATTTAATGATTTTTTCACAGAACCTTAATTTCATGAATTAAGATATTCTTGTGAAATTTGAGCGCAATCAAATAATTATTTCTTATGAAAATCGCAATTTTACGATTTTTTTCTTTTTTAAAATTACGATTAATAAAAAAATTAAGTAAATTTTTAATTTTATTTAATTTAATTTTAAAAAAATCTTCGACTTAGTAATAATTTTTTCACAGAACAACAGAAAATCCGCATAACACAATGGCAGCTCAATGCACCAATATTACGCTCATCCAACAACGCGGCGGGACTTAAGCGTTTTCCTAGTTACAACTTAAGTTACATTTCCGACGGTACCTTTGAAATTGGTCTGTCAATTACCTTAGAAAATATATAACTTACAAAGTTTTTTTTCGGTGGCCATCTTGTTTTTTGCGACGGGTACCTCATCAAAATTGTTAAAGTACGTTTCATAACGAATCGATTGATACCAGATACATAATTCTTTAATCAATTATTGTGCCTCGACGAAATGTGTTTCAAACATCAAGATCAAATACTCGATGCATATATTATTCATTTACACATGCCGTCGCTTCAAATACATTATCTCGGGATGTATTTGTCGGAACATAAAATGTAAGGACTCATTGAATACATAAAGAGATATGCTACGGATAAACAAGCCAAACATATTCAAAAACCGTTTTGGTCATGTAGATATATGCGCCATAAGATCCATAACGATGACGAGTGTGGTAAATAATTTAAGTTTTTGTAACATAACCTCAGTAATATTAAAGTTTTAACACAATGGTAAATATATAGTTTATTCGTCATTAAATTACCTTTTCAACGGTGTACGTGAATTAAAAATCGGGTATATACTTGAAATGATATGCGAGTTTAAAGGTTCATTGGCGGCGGCCATTTTGTTTTTTGACATGGGAAGGGCTCAGTAAAAAATCGAAATTTTTTTCCCATTGAAATTGTTAAATCACGGTTCATAACGAATCGATTGATACCCCATACATAGATGTTTCACCTATTGTGCTCTAAAAAAATCGTTAAAATTACTAAAAATTCAAACTAAACATAACCTAAAAAAAAAAAACTTTCTGGAAAATTGTTGGTATATCGTTTGTAGCTCTTTTAATTACCTTTTCAACGGTACCTTTACAATTGAAATCGGCGAAATACTTTCAAAGATATTTTAGTTAAATGTTCAATGACGGCGGCCATCTTGTTTTTGCCCAGGGAAGGTCTCAGTAAAAAAATCGAAATTAACTTAATCAAAATTGTTTAAGTTCGGTTCATAACGAATCGATTGATACCAAATATCTAATTGTTTCACCAATAGGGAATATTCCAGTTAATATTTTATATTTTAATTAATTCTATTCATGTCTTAATAGTCACTGCACTTTTTTTTATTTAAAAAAAAATGCTTTTTTGTGTAATTTAAACGAGAAGTAAATTGGACCCCCAGTTTGCGCGCCAAAAACGAGCGTGCGCCATCTTTGGACGGTACTACGTCATAACTGTGCTGAGTCAAGGCCAATTGGAAACTAAATGTACGTATATTTGTACATATTTACATACAGACGGCGGTGCTCGCCCATCCGCTCAACACAAACAACTCCACAAGGATGTACATTTTCACCGTCTTTTGTTTTTCTTTTTTTGTATGTGACAGGAGATTTCGCGAGATCATTGTGATAAAGAATAACGAGCATTTGGTATTGAATTTTTGCATAGCCTAGGACTATCATGGTATTCTTTATCTACAATAGGCTTTAATTAGTCATCAAAGTAAGTTTTTTGAGCGGGGTGTGTGTCAGAACACGAAAGTGCAGGTTAGGGTCGGCAAGTTAAGCCTAGGGCTTGTCAAGTGAGAAATTTTAGTATTCACATACCAATGCCGATATCCTACAGGAACGATTGGCCTAGACTTTTGTATTATAAATAATTTTCTACGTCTAGGCCTAGACCTAGGACTGTTTCAGTTTTGTTTTTTGATTGCAATGTCAACTTTTCTCGTTTTCTGGCTAGGCGTTAAATGTAAAATGTCCGCCATCTGTTTACATTACTGTAGGCAGAGTCGATAAAGAAGTTTCCCCTTTGGGGAGGTCCCCTTACTCCCAAGTCAAAACGGAATCTAACGTCCTGCGCGCTTAGAGCGGCTCCAATGTGAAACTAATAAAAGCACTGCACGCTAAATACGGTCAGTAGATTATCGATGTGCAGTGACGCTGAAATCAACAAACAACAGAAAAAACGTCAAACTTCAATTTTATTTCAATCATATTAGCCCTGGGCCCTAGTCTTTTAAAACGATTTACTTTTGATTTATTATTGTACTATAAAGTGTTGCGCAGGCGTCACTGACATTTTCGTGCGAAATAATTTGAGATATGCCTTGTTCAAGCCTAACGGACGTAAGTGTAGCCTAGGCCCAAGGCCACAATACAGTTTTCAGACGTAAGTACGCCCTTGGCATTCAAATCGAAACATTAAGCAATCCTGATTGTCGGCCTAGGTCCTAGGCTTAGGTCTACTACATCAGAAATATCCTCATCAATAAAGAGAGTTTGCTTTATGCGAAAACATTCGCCAACATTCGATCGTATTTAATATTTTGACGTTTCCGCCATTTGTCGTCATCGACTGTTAACTACTAGTAGAAAAGTGACGTAGTTTTATTGAAGTAGTTCCATCAATCGTCACACAGAGTCGCGCGGAACGTTAGATTCCCAACGCCAAAAACCGACTTTTTATTTAACCCAGGGCGGTATAGGGAGTTGGAGGACCTCCCCAACGGGGAAATTTCTTTATCGACTCTGCTGTAGGCTACGCTAGGCGCTGCTTTGTTTAAAACACCGCCGTCTTGATGTATATCTCGATCCTACTATAATACTATTCCAACATCTTTGGTCTAAATGTATGTTTATCCAGACGGCGTTGGATCAACACAGTTCTGACGTCACAGTCGTTTTTGCCGCTTTAAAAAACTGCTGCTTTTAAAACGGCTATAAATCACTGGATTATTATTTCACGGAAAAACAAAGTACATATTTGTAATCGGGACGAAATACTTCTTCTAAAAAATCTATTCGTACAGTATTTGGCGGAAGTGGAATATTCCCTATTGTGTCTCGAAAAATGTAATGAAACATAAAGATCACACAGTAGTAGCATATATTCATCTACACATGCCATCGCTTTAATTAAATAAACTCAGGCTATAATTGTCAGAAAATTAAATGCATGGATTCATTAAAACACAAATAAATAATCCACCAAAAATGCAACTTGAGAAAATGTAAAACCTTTTTACCTAGTAAATATCGTTCCATAACGAGAAAGTGTAAAGTAAACAGTTAACGTTTTTGTAACATAACCTCAAACATATTGGATTTTCGTGCAAATTTGTAAACATTTATTTAAATTTCTATCATTTACCTTTCGAATAGTACCTTTGAAATTGAAATCAGTCAAATATTTACGAAGATACGCTAGTTTAAAATTCGAAAGCGGCGGCCATCTTGTTTTAGATATGGCCGGTCTCAGCCGAAAAATCAAGACTCTCACCATCGAAATTGTTTATCTATGGATCAATACGAATCGATTGATCCCACATACATAGCTCTTTCACCTAAGCTGCCACGGAAGCATGTTTTCATTCCCTATGCTCCCCCACTAATAGAAACTTGACAACAAATCACCTACAATGCATTCACAAAGCACTTGCAAAGGAAAAGTGGTCCCACGCAAACTAAAAACTTACAAAAACGCTCATCTATCAACGCGGCGGGACTTTAGCGTTTTCCTAGTTACTGTATGGGGCAGTACTGACTGCTGCCTACAACTTATATTTACACATTAAAATTTTCCCGCATTAAATTTCAAAGATGACCTACTAAGACAGTATGAACAGTAAAGCCTACTTTTATTTGATCTTGATGATAAGTATGAATTCAAACCGATTAAGAACTGGAGTGCCGAGATGCGGGACCAACATGCATAAGTGTGGCCATCTACCAGCTGACCAAGAGCCCATGTGTGAGTGCGGACAGGTACAGGATCCGAGTAACCTCCTGGTTTGCCCCCGCCTCGACGAACCATGTACCCTGCGCGATATCTTGGAAGCAAATGCGAAAGGAATGGCTGTTGCAAATTTTTGGAAATATTGTCTTTAACTAGACACGGAAAGTAAGTAAGTAAATGAAGCTTGGAATTGCATACAACCTCGGTAACCAATTAGCAAGTATTTTATTTTTGGATGAGCGTAGCGAGCGAAGCGAAAACTTCAATTTCACTGACCCCTCAAAAAATTTAGCTCCAATGTTTTTTTTTTCTGTCTGTTTGTTCGCACGATTCCGGGCAAACGGCATATGCGATCTTGATGAAATTTTGAGGGGACCTTCGAAATCTCTGAACTTAGACCTGCCACGTTTTTGGGTACAATCGAAGAAATATTTCTCATGAATATCGTACTTTTACGATTTTTTTCGATTTTTAGTGCGAAATTTTCGTGACATTTTCCCCGATTCTGACCAAACGGGTGGGGCTAGAACGTTCATATTTCACATGGACATTAAGGTTATGGTAATATAGTACCTTTTGAAAGAAAAAGTTGAGAAAGTTAGCCAGAATCCATAGAAATAAAGGTTTTAAAATGAGTTTTTTGAGGTTTAAAATAACAAAGTAACAATAGAAACTTGACAACAATCACCTACAATGCATTCACAAAGCACTTGCAAAGGAAAAGTGGTCCCACGCAAACTAAAAACTTACAAAAACGCTCATCCATCAACGCGGCGGGACTTTAGCGTTTTCCTAGTTTATTAGAATTCCCCCCGGAACTTGTTTCCCGGGAAATTAATATTTCCGGAATAGTTTCCAGAAAATTAAAAAAAAAAACGGAAATTTAACATCAGTAGCTGTACTCACTCCTGGCTGGTGAGTACCGGGTAGTCCCACTTGTCCTTGGGTCCCATGAGAACGTCCTTCTCTATCAACGCTACGATGGCTGGGTCGGCGGCCTCGACAACATCGTGCACCGAGTAGAACTTACCGGTCACCATCTCGGCTGAGGAAGAACACAACATCACTAGCTGTACTTACTGCTGGCTGGTGAGTACCGGGTAGCCCCACTTGTCCTTGGGTCCCATGAGAACGTCCTTCTCTATAAACGCTACGATGGCGGGGTCGGCGGCCTCGACAACATCGTGCACCGAGTAGAACTTACCGGTCACCATCTCGGCTGAGGAAGAACACAACAGCAATGGCCTGTTAGCTTTTAACATTCTTGAACAAGTCTCGCTTTTCGAAGACATATTTTTTTAAATAGATTTTTATCAAGTGTGTTCAATGTAGACGTTTTAGGTATGTTCGCCTTTAAGGGCGCGTCAACCGTTAGGTCATAATACGCCTCGCTAACCTAGGGAATGTAGGGAGTTAAGATCCGTCTTGATCAGAATTCACCAAGGGCAAAGTGAGGGAAAGGAATTAGTTTCTCACATCGCCGGCCAGAGCTCGCCTCTGTTATCGGTGAGGAATATATTTCTCTATATACTAGGGGGGGGGATGACTCATTCACTACTAGGTATGACTAGGTATGACTAGGTATGACTTATGACTCACTCTTAAGGCAAGGTATGAATAACTCTTATATGACACTCTTAAAGCCAGGTATGACTCACTTCTGAAGGCTAGGTATGACTCATTTCTTAAGGCAGGGATGACTCATTCTTAAGGTAAGGTATGACTCACTCTGAAGGTTAGGTATGACACACTTTTAAAGGGTTGGTATGACTTACTCTTAAGCCTAGGAATGACTCACTCTTAAAGCTAGGTATGACTCACTCTTAAGGCTAGGTATGACTCACTCTTAAGGCTAGGTATGATTACACTCTTAAAGCTAGTTATGACTCACTCTTAAGGTTAGGTATGATTCACTCGTAAAGCTAGGTATGACTCACTATTAAGGCTAGGTATGAACTCTGTGTGGAGCCTCATGTACTTGGCGTCATGTTTGTATCGCTCAATCATCAGACGATGATCAAGCTTTGGGCGGGCCTCGACTTTCCTCTCTGCCATTTCGTTACTTTAAATTTAATAATAATATATTCTTTAAAAACTAAAGATTTAAATCAAAAGAATTTGCATCGTGAACTGATAAAAACAAAAACAAAAATATCCTGTCATTGTTTCTTGACTGCCTTTATATCACAGCCTTCTGAAGAATTAACAGAGCACACTTAAAAAAGTATTATTGTATTAACATTGTACTGACAATAGACACTTGTTACTCCATGTAGTGGTATAACTTGTTGTTATATCGGTAAGCAAAATATTACCCGGGTGCATTTGGCCAAATTGGATTAAAAGTTTAATGGCTTTGTCCATATTAAATGTTATAGAATTTACATATTTACTATTTATCCGAACCAAAAAACGACACAAATTGGATGACTATAATGATTACATGCCTGCAGGGGCTCAAAATGACACGTGTGTGTCTTACGATGTGTGACGGATCATCTACGTATTAGCTTTGATGGTTATATACTCAATGGTATTAGGGTACAAGCTCTCCTATATGCAATACGTTCCTTCTGTTTGGCCACCTGTGTGTGTGTGTCACGTCTCACGACAAAAACCGAACACGAACTCTGATTGAATGTTTTTTCATTACACTTCAATAGGGATGGTACATAATGTGTTTTTGTGGGGCTAGCCTCCAGAAAGATGTGATATTTATATACTCGACACCTCCATCATTACACTTGAACGCCCTCGGAACATAGGGAACATAGGCCCTTTGCCCTATTTGATTGACATAACACAATTTATTATGTGTCACAATTCTAACGTAAGTCACCTTCATACGACTTAAAATATAACTTTTTGTTCACAATAACATATTATTTACTTAATCTACAAAGAGACAAATATAATGAAATACATGTTTTTGTAATGTAGCCCTAAATTAAAATTTTAAATTTTAAATTCAAATTAAATTGGAATGAAGGGCGCGTCAACCGTCAAGTCATAAATGTAACCATTTAATATTTAACATTAATAAATCAATTTCATACTATTATAATTACAGTCTACAACATCAACAAACATTTTAAGATGCTTAAATGACCTTTGGATGAAATTAATTAATGTTTTTTTCAACGTTTGACACATGCTTAAATTAATAAAGCAGTTATTACCACGTTAATAACATTTTTAACTTGTGTACATTTTGAAAACATAAACACATTTACTCGATAAAAGTCACAACTTTGATACATTTTTTGTAATCTTTAAATTTTAAAAGACATGCACATTGTATACAAGTATACAAGCCCACACATACAACAATAACTAGCCATAATTGCATCATCTTGTTAAAAGTTTAATTTATTTTACTGATCCAAGATTAGGTTTTAGTTATATCAATGGAACCAAGTATAAAAAATTATGGTAACAAACATGCACCAAAACACATCGATTAAAGTTAGTTTATATATTTTTATCTCGCTGTTGCTGTATTTCAATAAATATGCAGAAATAAATAATTAGTTTATTATTACACTCATTGTAATCAGAATGCAAACCAGAGATAGTATTTTAAATTGCCTGCAGTTATAAACAAAATAGATAACAACAATCGAGTTACCTCAATTCCAAACATTTCTAGCACATTGCTGAACTAACAGTGGATATTGTGCAAACATGTTTATTTTTACTACTGTACTAATACATCACATACAAAATTTAGCTATACACTCACTACCTAACTGTTAACCAGCACAGTTGCGTAACATCGTGATGACATAGGGCAATAAGAGAATTACATTTATTATATTAGAGATATATTTGCACTAGTGGTTTAATTAGAATGTGACTAGGGTATGCTAGGACTACTTTGATGGAATTCTTTGTAATGCGTTTACTCTTGACATCACTGAAAAATTTAAATATGTATTGAGATATAATTAATTTGTTGAATATATAATTAATTTGTGGATTAAACCGCATATTTATTTGATTGCAAATTGGCCCACAACTTTTCGACAAAATAATATTTGTCATTATCAAGATGATATGAATAATTAAAAACCTCAAAAAGAAAACCATGATTAATTTAAGTAGCTATACTTTCTAACCGTGCGTGAAAATCAATAAACACACCTCTTTTCTGACAGAAAACCCACATGATTGTCTTGAACTTTCGTAAGATTTGCAATTTTTGCAAGTAAACAAAACGGGGGAAAAACATACGAATTGCTCGATTTTAAAATAGTGTTTTAGAATGTTTTGAGTGTGCATTTCTTCATTTGTAGCAAGAAACACTTGAAAGGCTGTTCCACCGTGTTTTTACATTTTCTAAAATATGCAGCTATTTAAAAATGTAGTGAATGAAATTGATACCTGACACTATTAGAACACCAAAACAATTTTTTTCAAAATTTTTTGATCGGGCACCCGGCAAATATTGCATCTTCAATATAATTTCAAACTGCAATTGTATCTAGCACATCGTTCAACGTAGATAGTCATGTGTTTTTGTGCCTTAATGTTTGTGACTGTTTTTCTTCGAGAAAACATGGGATTTTACACTTCTGTATGTTCCACGAGTTTTTAGAAAACCGTATTCTTTGTCAATTTGTACCGGAAAACGAAAAAAATTTGCAGGGGACACTGTTCTGAAAATTTCCCTGTTTTCTCATTGTTAACTAAAGAAAAACAGTCAAACATTTAATTAATGTCCCAGAAACACAACTATCCATACGTTGAACGAGGTGCTAGATGCAATTTGCAGTTTGAAACAATTATGAAGATGCAATATAATATGCCGTGTGCACGATCAGAAAAAAATGGAGAAAAATGTTCCAGTGTTCTTATAGTGCCAGGTTTCAATTTCATTTACTATATTTTTTACATAAAGGCATATTTTAGAAAATGGAAAAACAGGGTGGAATTTCTAATGGATAATTCCTAAAACAACACATTTAAATTGTCTGAAATGTATTTGGAAGTACTGTACTATTTGAATCATACAATGTTAAGGGAGCGGGGCTACATCCCATATGCTTCATATTTTTGTCCGTCAGTGCGTATGTCACATTTCAGGACAAAACGCGAACATAACTTCAAATTGGCATGCGTCTTTAGCATTCCCGTTAACAAGAATAGTACATACACTATTTTTGGTGACCCTGGAGGGTCCGGGGGTTAATTGATTTGGGCCATGTCTTTCCAAAGGGGGGATTCTCAACAACTCGGCACCTCCACAACAGGAAGTTTGAGTAGTCCCATACCCATACCCGTACTTGTTCAACACCGAGAATGTTAAAAAAAAATTAGATTTTATTAAACTACAGAGTTGATTTAATTAGATTTAAAAAAAAGTAAAAACGTAATAACACCCTGACATTGGAACGTCTCTTCACATGCTGTCTTCCCCCTTCTCCGAGGCGAGTAGAGCGTTCATGTTGGCGATGTCCTTGGTGCTCCAGGCGTCTAGGGGGTCGGGGGGCGAGGTGGGGACGGCGGGGGCGGAGGGGGCAGAGCCGTTCTGCTGGGGGCGGACACTCTGGACGACGGCGGGAGGAGCCTTGGAGCCACTGGGAGCGACCCTGGAGCACGATCACAATATTCACTTACTTGAAATGAAATACACTTAGAACTAGGTGTACAATATAAATGGAATGAAAAATATATTCTAAAAAAATAGTAACAATTTGATGAAATATTCAATATTAATTGAGCTAAAGAATGAGAGGACAACAGTGGGAAGACTTGGATACACATGGTAAGTGGAGTGGAGAGAGATAGAAAGAGGATGGGGAGAGGGAGAGAGATGGTAGTGGGACAGGAAAATAGAGAGAGCTGGTGTTGTGACAAGAGAATTATGAAGAAAATGAGGTGTCACACTTAGCAGGCCGGTGCTGATTCTGTGATGCCCAAGAACTATGATGGAATCACTCCCTTACCCAACTAAATGTTGTATAGTGATGGTATTATACACAGAAAAAAAAAAAATAGTACCTCCACCGGGGATTTAACTCGGGACCTCTGCTGTCAATGCAGATGTTCTTACCAACTGAGCTATGAAGACAACAGATTAAATTCTAACTATTTCTGGGATTGTTTAACAGCACTATATCGCTTACTAAAAACTAAGTTGAAACAAAATAGATCATTATTTATATTCTAATAATTATTTAGAGTATTAGCGAGGAATACCATAACTTGACCAATGTCTTGAAAGTAGAAATTAATGAAAATATAAATTGAAGACCACACTCACCTATTCCTTGCCGTCTTGGGTCTCGTCTTCCCCTTGGTCTTCCCCGCGTCTTCCTTCTCGCTCTTCCCCGTGGTCACCTGTCCGTTCATCCCCGCGCTCCACCACCGCAACCCTCGGCCCCGCCGTGGCCGGCCGGGGGTCGACCAGGGGTGGCTTGTACAGGAAGTCCGGCTGTCCGTCTCGCTGGAGCTGGATCGGTGGTGGTGGCTGCGGGGGGCGGCGGGGGTGGAGGAGGCGGCACTGCGCTGCCGGGCGGAGCGGGCGCGCCGAACACGGGAGCCACGGCCCAGGAGGGGGGCGTCTACAAGGGAACACAGCATGAACCTAGGTACGGGGGTACATGGTTTCTTTGGCTTGCAGTACATTATTGAGAATTAACATCATTCCTCATTGTATTAAATTATTATGATTTAAAGCTATTTTTTTTCCAAATTAATTATGATTTTAAGATTTATTTTATATAAAACAATTTAAATAATATTATATTTATAAAATAATTCTTAGATTAGATTGCTATTTTGGAAAATACATAAGAGTTTGTACGTCACAAATGAGATAAGTTCACTTCACTGATTTGAATTCTCCTCAGCTGGATTAATTTCCATTTAATTCACAATCCTTCCCCATGTGCCGTGATTACCTATTATCACTGAGATTGCTTATAAGACTTTTCAGTCCGCTCTCGTAAAAACTTCAGTGCAGTTCAAGTGCATAGAACCTTTCTTCAACCTGAATTTCCCTCGATTCTCAACCTCAAAAATACAGTCCACTACAGTTCTCTTCGCCCTCGCTCGCCGATCTAGTTCACTTGTGGGACGCTCTTGCCCATTACACTAGGTTGCTTGTAGCCACAAGGTATTAGGTCTCGTTCAACCAAATCATTATAGAAAGGATAAAAGATATTGCAAACAAATATTTCATCTCTTAATGATGGAAGTGTGAGATAAATGATATTGACACATATCTCCTCCTACCTCCTAGCGTGTCACTGTCGCTCCTGCCCAGATCCACGTGTTTCACCTCCCTCTCCACGCAGCAGTAGCGGTGCTGCTCCTGATGCGCGACGAGTTCCAGCTCCTCCACCAGGGCCGCCCTCCTAGCGAGGTCAGCCAGCACGTCCGGGCGCACACTCACGCTGTCCGAGGCGACTATGAGTTGCCTCAGCGGGTCCGGGTCCGAGGGGTCCAGGGCGGCGGCTATGCCCAGCGTGAGGGCGGAGGCACAGGCCGGGGGGCAGGTGGGTGGGCTGGGGGGCGAAGAGGGGGTAGGAGGGGGCCGGGGTGACGGGCGTGTAGGCGGGGGGGAGGTCAACGCCACCGGGAGGGAGGATGTCGCTAGTGAGCTGGGAGAAGATGCCGCCCGCACGACCTGAAACATAATTTAATTAGGTAATTATATTTTATTTATTACAAAAAATTGAAGCGTCTGATCTGAGTAACGTTGCAAGTATCATCTGTACCATTTCTATTTTTCGTTTTTCCCACAGAATATTGTTGTATGTTACTAAACCAACTGTGGTGTCACCTACGGATGATTATTTATCGACAACAACACTTAAGTCTTCTTGGTTTTAAACTGGCCTTTCTATAACAACCCATTGACGTATTTCTATTTGCTTACGCTTCCTGACAATT
>JAMZAV010010069.1:0-20969 GCA_024449915.1 Sweltsa coloradensis
AATAACTAGAAAAATAGTCTTACCTAATCATAAACTTCTTTGCTGGCCAGCCTTGTAAACAGTATAGTAGTTCCAATACTACTTACATGTAGTCATTGTACTGAAGTTATATAGTATCCAACTAATCAATCTTAAATATTGTGGTACTGTACTAAAAATATAGTAGGTAATTGAAAAGTTAGAAAATGTACCTTCCATAGTTAATATAGCATTAGTACTACCATTATGGGTTTTAAATTAGCAAATGCTAGGGGTGTGCAAGCCTCAAGATTTTAAAGTTGAACTTAAAAGCTACACTTTTAAGCCAAGCCAAGCTTTTTCAAAATGTCCTCAATTGTGACTTTTGTCGTCATCCGGGTCTATTACTTCAACACCCGCACTCACAACCGCGGCAAGTATTAAAGAGTCAATGTGCTGATGCATTCCTGTACAAAGCGAGTGCCAACGTGTACTGACTCGCTAGCACACTCGCATGGTTTGCTAGCCTCATCTTGAGGCCATCACAGCACTCCATCTCTCTCTCATTCTCTCACACTCCCACACCCACTGTCTCTCTCTCTCTCTCTCTGTATGTGCTGTGGGTTATTCACATTTAAACAGTTTACATTAAATTGTGACCTTTAACTAGTACTATTCACAATACAACAAAATTAATTAATGGTCATCTTTTATATCACCCCTCCCCACGGACATTCCAGTTTTTTAATAGTACATATAATAGATCTTTACTGTCCTGTGCTCTACTATTCATTGTACTGCCACATTCCTCTGTCATGTTGCCGTGAACATGACAACATGTTTCATGTTGATTCGTGTTTAAGAATGCATGTTGATGAAAATTAGTGTAACGTGCTTTTGTTGATTTGTAAGATTGGGCCCAAATAAATCAAGCCTAAAATCAAGCTAGGCTCAATGACGAGGTAAAAAATAGCTAAAGAAACCAATACTTGCACACCCCTTGAAAATGCAGTTAGAAGCTAGATTATTATACTCGTAGGCCTATTCTTGGATGGTTAAGACTTCGAATTCCTCAAGATCTGTTCACAGCCACTAAATAAATTGAAAATTATCCACATCCGAAGAACCTATATGCTACTTATTCACAATAGCAATCGCTCGATAGCTGTGGCTCAAATTACTACTTAAGATAGCCAAACGAAACAAAGCGAGGTTTTAACTTAAATTCTTGACTAGATAGATATATTAGGAAACAGATTGGCAACTATTAATTAAGTCAATAGCCTTAATGTTTTATTTAAAGAAATCAATTTTTTTATCTAACTATAAAATGTAGTACTGGTAACTTTTATTTACATTTTAGAAAGAATATACAGTGCAATTCATATAATACATACTACAAAAAAGGAACACGAACAATTAATTTTATTCAAATTATAGCCTACATTTTCTTGTTTGTGGTACGTTCCTACAACTGCCACACTAAAAATGATAAGTTTGAATGTAATTTTTTGCATTCGACTAAATTGGAATCAAGTTGAATAATCAACTTCCATGCGCACTACATAGGTACCTAGCTCCTAAAAGGAGTCAACTGAGGTGCTGCTATCTTGATGTTACACGATTTAATACATTCCATGATTTAATACATTTTGTCAAGTGGCTGTGGGTTGATCTTCAAACGTATAAGTACCTCTATTTGTCTTAAACTGGATGTGATAAGACAGTGATAACATGCCAAGATACTTTTTTCATTAGCTTATAAATGGTGATATTTCTTTTGGAGTGTAGTGTAGTAAGATGGGGATATTTATAAGAACATATAGAGGACTTCTACTAAGGTTCCACAGGATACTTTTGGTGTATGATGGAAAGTGTACCCTACTCTTTTGAAACAAATTAACAAATCTAAAAAATGTACTACTACTTGTACTAGTTGGCATTTCTGCTTAAAGTAAGGAGGATTGAACAAGTGTGTATTTAAAATAGTAACATTTACAGATATCGTCTTAAGAAAAATTCATGGATTTTATTTTACCATTTGACCTTTGCCATTACTTATTTTTGTTGCTTATAGTTATATTATATGTAACTTTTTTAATATTATAAACTGACCAAAGTCTTAATTTACATTCATTAAACAACTACAGTGTGTACTGCTAAATTTTATTTTAACTTTGCATTTTTCCATATGCTGACAACCAATAGAATAACTATCCTGTGGACCCTTAAAACTAATCCAAAAATATGTCAACGTATTGATACTTTCAAGTGGCCATTACCTCATTTAAGGGGTTTCATACTAGTTTTCAGGGAAGGTTCCACTGTGAATTGTAATGTTGTTAATGACGAATCTGCACTAATAATGTTCTATCTCTCTCTCTGGCTTCACTTTGTAAAGTGACTGGTTAGACTAGGCCGATTGTTTGACATAAAAGTAAAACTATTAAGGCCTTTATCAGACAGAATAAAGGGAGCTTCAGTCTATACTCTGCTGCGTTACAAAATGAAGCCTCTGTCTTTGCTGCTGAGCGCTGATTTTGATCAGTTAGTAAGAAGCCTCGTAGCCGTTGATCTTAAAAATGTATTCTCCAATGGAATACTCTAGAGTCTAGAAGACTCTGCATGTTTATATTCATTATACGTACCTAATAACCTTCTAATTTGCAGCTCCCAGCAGCGTAGTACTTTAAAATATGCACAGAGCACATCATCTCGGTTGGTTCTCAAAACTTGTTGCGTTTACTCACACGTTTGTGGTTTCGGTTGGTGCGAAATAAATTATGTAATGTCGCGATAGTTCCACAAGTTGTTTCATCAAGAACTAACTTTGATGTTCTGCTTTGTGCATTTTCTAGTTGTTTTGTTTGTTGTTACTCAAGCTGAGGTTTAGCTAGTTTATATTGTTCATAGCATTAACTAATCAGGTGCTAACTTTATACTATACTGAGAAGTAAGAAGTAGAAATATATAAGCAAGGATCGATACTAGAACTCTACAGACTTAAATTTAGGGTTGATAATAATGTGATGTGCGTATTTACACTTATTCAAGCTGCAAATGCATTTTATGTTGCCTGTACATTCTAAACTTTTAATTAAATTTACCCATTAGAAAATCAGTTCCATGTAGTTAAAATGTATCGTAGCTATTACAATCCACAGTGGGCACGGATGAAAATACGTATTATTTGTATATTAGTTAGTTTTAAAGCATGTTGAACGGTCATCCTGACAATAATAATAATCAGAGTTGAAAGGAAAAATTAGTGGATGAGTGATGCTATTTTATTCAAATCACAAGAAGAGCTATTTTCGTAACACGAGTATTTTTGTACCGTTGAAAATATATAAGTCGTTATTTTAAATGACAATGGTTAAATATTCACTTTATCTCAAGGTTTACCTTTTGGTCAGTTACTAGATTCCATCCAACTACTTGAATAAGACTTAAATTACACCACAACCACTTTTGAAACTATGTGATCAAAATGATGTTCAGTATATAATATGCAAATGCTTCAGGTGGATTAAAATAAATATGAAGCCAGAGGGGTGGGGTGGGGCCATTATGTGGAGCAATTTGTCAATACAGTAGAAATATTTATATTCTTCTCTCTAAAATTTGAGTGGTCATAATACGAGTGCTCGATGGGGGCCTATAAGTACATACGGTAATGAAATTATCTAATTCTACACCACAACTCTACGATGATGCTAAGTATGTCAACAAGTCGTAATCAATACTTGTCCATAGCAAGGAAATCTGTAAAATGTTGGCTAATGTAACAAGGAAATATAAAGGTTTTCAAGCAAATAAGGTGCATTACAAACCAGCTGGGCTAGCTCGGCTCTGTTTTGAAGTCTGCCCCTTGAAATATTACATTTCATTTTACTATTAATTTATTTGGTAATCGTTATGTTACCCATTGGCCATTATTATAATTTTAAAGATGACCAAATTTTAAGTTATTAGTGATATATCTACATAATATTTTGAAATATAAATTTGAACTTTAATCTGTGGCCCACTTAAGAATTATTCCATTATGCAACAAGCATTTCAGTTCCCAAAGTGGGAGATAATATATGAGTGTAAATACTGCAGACATTGTAATTCAACTGGCATATTAGGCAGCTTCCCTTCAAATAATCTACTCCACTATATATATAGTATATATACTACATATTGTAGTTATAAGCAGGTAGTCTAAGAAAGTTGTAATGTAGACTTATCATATTATTTCTTTACCTAACTAATGATTACATCCGCTATCCAGTATTCACTCACTCAGTCTATCCAATACAGCCTCAAACAGACACGTTCCTCATTCTAATCTCACGATGTATAACCGAATCACATTCCAGATAAGTGACAACACACTTTCCAAAAGTATGTATGTGTTGTTATTTGTCTCGATTTCTCAAGATATCACAATAGCGTAAACAATTGCACTACTTAAACGATTCACAGATCGACGTGATTCCAAGCACATGTAACTCGATCAATTGTTGCATACTGTTGTAAATACAGCTTACTCTGTGATGTGATGGCAATTATTAATAAAATACAAGTTTACCCGGCGTTGACTTGAAGCTATATTACCGGGCTACAGAAAAAACTAATATTAAAATTAATATTAAATTGTCATTTGTTTTGTTTGATTGTTGTGCCCACCGACGTCTGGATGTATGTAAAGGTACAAGTAGACTGCATGCTTATCACAGCTCCACAAAATTCGGTCATGACTTTTAGTCGATAAAATAAGTTCCTGCCCCCTTAACTAACACCATCTATGGTGCAAATATGGAACTAAATCTGTGAAATTTCCTTAACCTATTTTAGTTTGTTGTCATATTGCATGGAAAGTAAATAGTTGTTCAATATAAAACATACTAACTAAATTAAAATATCATTATTACCTTTATTATTTATTAATTAAAAGCCCATAAGGCCCAATTCTACTTCCGCCTAGAGACTCTCTCTACTTCCGTCCCCTTAACTAACCCTACCTAGTGGAAAACCGACATGGACTCTACCTTTTGCATGTCAATTATTTAACATGAGAAATCGGAGCTGTGACAAGCAGTCAATTTGTATTTTTACATGAATCCAGACAGCGGTGGTTGTGCCACATATAAACTGCTGTGCTTCAGTTATCATCTTGTGTTGTATATAAATACAACAACAAACAATTTTCAGAATCACCAACCAGCACGTTCTATGTTGCACTCAAAGCATTATAGGAGAAAAAGGCTTAACATAGTGGCTACGTTATGGCATATGGCAGCCAGCGTACTAAACCCACACAATATAGATGGCACCGGTGATTTTGAAAATCGTCTATTGTGTGGTCACATGTCCTTGTGCCCAATGTTGTATGTGCATGTTTATTTTAAGTGGTTCCACATCATTCATACAATGAATTTATTAAGTGGACTTGATAAATATTTTTTATACGGTATTTGTGATATTATTTTTTTAATGATGGTGCAAGTTTATCCATATCTACAAATACTACTTCTTTACACAACATGATGATTGATGATCAGTGTGTTAAGATGGGCCAATTCTATTTTGAATTTTGTGGTTTTACAAAATATGTTTTCAAGAAAAAATAATACTCTCTAGTTTTCATTGGCTCATCTTTTTTAAACATTTTATTTTTAATCGTATTAAATGTGACAGATTGTGCAATTCCATAACTTAAGAATATAATATTATATATACAATATGTTGTGTCTTATTAATTTCTATAACACTTTTCTCATGTACAATCAAATTAATAAATAGAAATAAAATGGAAAGTATAACATTATTTTCCCCAAAACCTACTTAGGATTTTTTTGTTGTTTTGTTTTGAATAGGTACAAATATCTTTCATTCGTGACTTACTACTTAGTGCACCCCTAATGGGCACTGGGTTCACCTAATTCTAAATTTGTCTATGCAAGAGTGGCGTTTTATTTATGACCTAACGTTTGTCGCAGTCTTAATCCAAGTAAATTAAAACTAAATTGTGACATAGCCCTAGCCTTTTTTTATTACGAAGACGGCGAGGCGACAACGACGACATGATCGGTTGATGCGCTCTGAAACCAAATAAACTACAAACCACTTTCTCTGTTCGTCTAGGCCTAGATCGTATGTTTGTGCTATAATTGTACTAAGAAAACGCCAAAGTCGTTGTTAGACCGTGTTATAACTCCATGGTTAGACGATTGAGCGAGTCATGTGTTGAGTACCCGGGAACATTTTGTATGTATTTAAGTATTTATTAAGTATTTTTTTTTTTTTTAAAGTATTTATTTAAGTATTTAAGTTTGATAATTGTATTGGTATACATAATAAATTTTAAATTTTAATTGTGGGAAACCTGTTATAGGGTGCAATTAGCCCCTCTTCAGGTGAACTAGGTATATGCGGATAGAAAATTGTGAAGGGATGTCTGAGGGCTGTTTAAGAGGACTCAATCCCTTGCATTCGCCTTAACGACTGAGGAAAACCTCGGAAAAAACCTTCAGTCAGGATTGCCGGTCTCGACGGGATTCGAACCCGGGACCTCCCGAATCAGAGTCGAGCGCTTAGCGCCCGAGCCAACACTGTCGGTATATACATAATAGGGTTTTTATGTTTAGTTGGTATAAGGGCGCGTCAAACCTAATGCCATAATGCGCCACTCTACCTATGATAGGCTAGCGAGGCCTTAAGTAGGGGGAAGAAAGGGAATGTTACCGGGTAATCAACACATTGCTCACTTACTCGTCTAACAACAACTTTGGCGTTTTCCTAGTACCGGTATTTATAATTTATATTGTAACCAAATTCTAACTTTCTTATTTATTAATATTAGACGGTTTTCTAGACATTGTACCGCGGTAATTTTTTAATACATTTTTAACGTTTTTTATTTATGTTGTATATTATTATTAGACGAGTCAGCGCAGCGTACTTAGTCTACAACGCAACGCAACTCGATCGGGCAGTCGTTGATTAATTCGTCTGAGTGTAAAAAAAAAGTCTGTAAAATGTCTTTGCGGCCCCTTACGGTCGAACGACCAAACAGATGGAGCTGAAATTTGAAACAGACATCCGTGACCAGGTAACTGAGAACTGCTAACAAAATGACAAAAATCCGTTGCGATTTAAGCCTACAAGAAATAATAAATTGAAAAATACGCTTAAAATGAAAAGTTTTTATTTAAACATCAATGGTTTTGATTTTCTATAAGTCATTTTTATCGTATCATTTTTGTCAGGCTGTGATTGTATATGCAGCAATGACCAAGGTGTATCGAATCTTGCACGCTCAATGTTCCCCTAAATTCCGCTGGAAGATTGAGTAAATCTTTGCAATCTTTACTCGTATTTCGTACTTGCTATGTTTTCCAGAGTATTGTATGCATTTCAAAACATGTTTTAAAATATTTTAAATGCAATCCGAGAATTAAATAATCTTTCCCGACCGGGGGTTTGAACCTAGGTCTTCCACATTTCGGGTATAATGGCGCCTTAGCCAACTAGACTACGAAAACGCGAAAGTTGTTGTTGACCAGTGAGCGAATCATACGTTAAAAGTACCCGGGAACATTTGCATTTAAGTTTGATAATAATTATATAGGTATGATTTATAGGGTTTTGAGTTTAGTTGGTATAAGGGCAAGTCAATTGTAAGGCCATAATGCACCACTCTACCCTATAATGTTCCCGGATACTCAACACTTGGCTCACTCTCTCGTCTAACAACGACTTTGTCGTTTTCCTAGTTAATTATATTATTGGATGAGCGTAGCGAGCGAAGCGAAGATTCCATTTCACTACACTGGAGAAAAAAATCCGGAATGTTTTTTTTTTTCTTTCTTTTGTTTTTTTTTCTTTCTTTTTTTTGTATTTTTGTGTGTCTGTTAACACGATTCCGGCTAAACCGATACTCCGATTGTGATGAAATTTTATGGAGGCCTTCGAAATCTCTGAACTTAGAACTGCCACGTTTTTGAGCGCAATCGGAAAAATTTCTCTCATAAAAAACGCAATTTTACGATTTTTATCGAATTTAAAACAAAAAAAAGACTTATAACTCCTACATGCTTTATCCGATTGTAATGCTTTTTTCACAGAACCTTAATTTTATGAATTACGATATTCGTGTAAAATTTAAGCGTAATCGAAAAAAAATTTCTCATGAAAATCGAAATTTTACGAGTTTTTTTTTCTTTTTTAAAACAATTCTTTGACTTATCACCTATATGCTTTATCCTATTGTAATGATTTTTTCACAGAACCCTTATTGTATGAATTAATATATTCGTGTTAAATTTGAGCGCAATCGAGAAATCATTTCTTATAAAAATCGCAATTTTACTATTTATTTATTTTTTTAACAATTTTAAAAAATTAATAAATTAAAGTTAATTTTTTATTTAATTTAATTTAATTTTTAAAAAATTCAACTTAGTAATGATTTTTCCACAGAACAACAGAAAATCCGCATAACACATGGCAGCTCAATGCACCAATTACGCTCATCCAACAACGCGGCGGGACTTAAGCGTTTTCCTAGTATATTATGTTCCTACCTGTATAATCCACCATAGATACATAATTAAACTTATTTTTGGATGAGCGTAGCGAGCGAAGCGAAGATTCCATTTCACTACACTGGAGAAAAAAATCCGGAATGTTTTTTTTTTCTTTCTTTCTTTCTTTCTTTTTTTCTTTCTGTATTTTTGTCTGTCTGTTAACACGATTCCGGCTAAACCGATACTCCGATTGCGATGAAATTTTATGGAGGCCTTCGAAATCTCTGAACTTAGAACTGCCACGTTTTTGAGCGCAATCGGAAAAATTTCTCTCATAAAAAACGCAATTTTACGATTTTTTTCGAATTTAAAAAAAAAATCGACTTATAACTCCTACATGCTTTATCCGATTGTAATGATTTTTTCACGAAACCTTAATTTTATGAATTAAGATATTCGTGTAAAATTTAAGCGTAATCGAAAAAATATTTCTCATGAAAATCGAAATTTTACGAGTTTTTTTTTCTTTTTTAAAACAATTCTTTGACTTATCACCTATATGCTTTATCCTATTGTAATGATTTTTTCACAGAACCCTTATTGTATGAATTAATATATTCGTGTTAAATTTGAGCGCAATCGAGAAATCATTTCTTATAAAAATCGCAATTTTACTATTTATTTATTTTTTTAAACAATTTTAAAAAATTAATAAATTAAAGTTAATTTTTTATTTAATTTAATTTAATTTTTAAAAAATTCAACTTAGTAATGATTTTTCCACAGAACAACAGAAAATCCGCATAACACATGGCAGCTCAATGCACCAATTACGCTCATCCAACAACGCGGCGGGACTTAAGCGTTTTCCTAGTATATTATGTTCCTACCTGTTTAATCCACCATAGATACATATTTAAACTTATTTTTGGATGAGCGTAGCGAGCGAAGCGAAGATTCCATTTCACTACACCGGAGAAAAAAATCCGGAATGTTTTTTTTTCTTTCTTTCTTTCTTTCTTTCTTTCTTTCTTTCTGTATTTTTGTCTGTCTGTTAACACGATTCCGGCTAAACCGATACTCCGATTGCGATGAAATTTTGTGGAGGCCTTCGAAATCTCTGAACTAAGAACTGCCACGTTTTTGAGCGCAATCGAAAAATTATTTCTCATGAAAATCGCAATTTTACGATTTTTTTCGATTTTTTCAAAATTTCTTCGACTTATAACACCTACAAGCTTTATCCGATTGTAATGATTTTTTTACAGAACCTTAATTTTATGAATTAATATATTCGTGTTAAATTTGTGCGCAATCGAATAATTATTTCTTATGAAAATTTCAATATTACGATTTTTTTCCTTTGTTTAAATTACGATTAATTAAAAAAAATTAAGTAAATTTTTAATTTAATTTAATTTAATTTAAAAAAAAAATCTTCAACAAAGTAATTATTTTTTCACCGAACAACAGAAAATCCGCATAACACATGCACCAATTACGCTCATCCAACAACGCGACGGGACTTAAGCGTTTTCCTAGTAGACGGCCCACACACAGGTCTCCCTGACCTCATTGCATTGGGTTTCCAGTAAAAAAATACATAATCATACACATCTATTTACTTACATTTGTACCTTATAGATAGAAATTAAACATTATTTTCTCTTAGGCCTACATGTTACACAACCTGTATCTATCTATAATGGAATAAAACCCAACTTTGTTTTGTATTGTATTGTATTGTATTGTATTGCAGGCCTATTGTATGTATAATTTACATTTACGCCTAGTATCATGCACAAATGGCAGAGATGCATGGTAGACGTCAACCATTTTTTGAAGATGATAATTAAAAATCTACCAATCTTATCCATAGCAAAAGTGACTCTAGGTATGAATTTTAGAACTTGTAAAGGTATAAGAACTTGAGTTAAAGTTTTTGGCGGTCATCTTTTGGTCGATCCAGTTCCTGAAGAGGGCGACGTTTGTGTAAACGCCAGGCAAACCACTCTCGGCACATCCGAGGCCCCAGGATACGATGCCTGCTTGTTGGTAGTGTGCAGAGTGGTTGGCCATAGGGCACACCAGTGGATTTCCTGTATTTCCCTGCAATTCGTGGATTCAAAATCATAATTTTACTGTATTTGGTGTAAAAACTGAGTGGGAGACACTCTAATAACTATTTTAAAATCTTTATTATGTAAGAGAAGAGGATATAGGACGGGTTTTAAGCAAATTCTTGTTCCTTCGACCGACTGACACCACAGATGTTTGAAATTTTGGGTAGTTGTCTTGTCATGAACGTGGAAATATAGGGGTCTACACTAACACTTCAAAATAATTTTAAATAATTAAAAACAAAAATAATATTTTCAGGATTTTGGATTTAGTTAAAAAGTCCAAAATTTGTGGACTGATCCTGGCTGATTAACATAAAATATTGATAATCCATGACTGTAGGGGTGTCCATGTTTACTTTATTGACAAGTATGTAGAGTTTCATATTCGTCGGATCTTCCCGGCCTATTTGCCAACTGTCAACATACATGTCCTACATGTGACACATGTTGTACATGTCCTAACTCTTCTTTGTGCATTGGCCTATCTTGTCCGCATTGTTTTATGAAAGATATTTATTCAAAAGTGCCTGGGGCTAGGCCTACATATTTCAATATTTCAGATGTAGCCAATACTTCGAAAAGCTCTATACATCTTGACAAGGTGACAAGTAAAGCTGATAGAAAACCAATTTATTTGGCTGATTGATGGTAGATGTTGCTTGCCACAATGAATGAAATGAAAATATACAAGTTATATCTATCTATGTGAAACAAAAAATAAGCAGGTTGAAGCGGAATTCACCAAAACGCAAATTTTCGCAAATTTCAGGATAAAAAGCTTTTTAAAAAATCGTGTTCAGTCATAATAATATGTCAAATATTATATAATTTGTAAACTGTCATTTTAGTGTACCCGTAGTAGCCTATTACGCTCTATTAAAAAATACAAAATCTATCAAAAACCCCAAGTTGACATGGAACCCTTTGCAAAGAGGGTTAAGGGGGAATGGCTGAATGAGTATAGTATTATATTAAGTTGAATTTTGTAACAATTTAAAAATATTTGATAAAGGTGCAAATTGTAGGCCTATTATGCAAGTGAGGTTGTTTGTTGGGGGGGGGGGGGGGGAAGAGGTACACCAGATATTCTCAAAATTATTTTGTTATTGTTTGGCTGTAGCGAGCGCCTACAAAATAATTATATATCTGTGAATATCATTGGTACCGTAAGGTGGGGTGAATAGGAACAGTTTCGTAAGTTAACTTCTTGTTATTTCAACATGAATCATAGTAAACCAATGAGATATTTTTTAAATTATAGCTATGTGGTACCTTTAAATAATATAACCAACCATTAACAGAGTATATGAATATTTATATTTTATTTTTATTTTTATATTGTGCGTTCCTATTCACCTCCATGTGGGGTCAATAGGAACAGGGATATAAATATGCCTGAAAATACATATAGATATGCTAGCTGTTCCTATTAACCCTAGCCAGGGGTCAATAGGAACACAAATTACATTTAAAAAAAAATATATCTTGATAATGGAGTCCTACGTTTATAAGATATGTAACTCTTCCCAGATAAAGAGAAATTACAAAGTTTATCAGCTCTCTCAAATATGCCAATGCTTTTCATAACATTGAGGCTGATTTTCTATTATAAAGGCTGCGGTTGTCAAGTTTAGTCTATTTTTAGAGGGAACTGCAAAATGTAGTGTACCAACTACAAAAAACCTTATGTGAGCCGTTTAAAAAGAGCGTCAATTACGAATTTAGTATTATTTAGAGGAAGTTTTGTTCCTATTCACCCCATGTTACCGGTATGCACGTTTTTGAAGGGTAAGGCCTACGTTACCTTCCAAATATAACATTCTTTTGTGAAAAACAGTTCAAAACATAATAATGCATGAATACGAAACTATATTTTGCATTATAGTGAGCTATAAAAATTATGAGACAACAATCACTTTATCTAAGTGCCCGTCAGGGCAAGCCGCGGTGCACTACACAGTACACACTCTGGCACCTTATACAGCAATCAAAGTTGGGGTAATTTCAAGGTGTTACCCAGCCGCCATGAAACGTGATGTGAACATGAAAACTATCAAAATCAGGGGGATTTAGGTACCTGACAACACATGCCAAATTTGGTTGGGGTACGAACATTTTTTATTGGTGAAAAAATGACTTAAAACATGCTCAAAACCACTTTTTAAGGATGTTAGTTACTGGCTACTACAGGCTACTTACTAATTCGCCTGTTTCAATTGGCCAGCGATGCTGGCCAAACGGGTTGGAATACAACGTTCATATTTCACATGAACATTAAGGCTATTGTGATGTATTGCCTTTTGAAAGAAAAAGACAAAAAAGTTGTCTGGAAAGCTTCCAAAAATAGGTTTTTATTGAATCCTTTTACAAGAATATAATCAACAAATAACTATAGTTACTTGACAATGATCACCTACATTGTTTACAAAAAAACAAGTCTTTGGACCACTAGATATTTCACTTTCTATTGTTAATTGGTAATACCATAGCAATTAAATCGACTTTGATAAAATTATTGTATTTTAACAAATAATTTTGTAATAGAACTTGAAAAAGTAATGAGATCCCACACATAACAAAAAACTTGTAAAAAAATCAGCCAAACCTTACATAATCAAAAGCAATTACATCTAAAAGAAATGCCAAGCATACCCTCCTACATTTTCGCAATCCACTTTGCCTTGTGACTACATTCTTGCAAAGATTGGCAAAGTAAATTTGCACAAACTTTTACATTTAAAACAATAGTTGCAAATAAAATTTTGCCGCGTTTTGTAAGGATGCAGTCACATGGCAAAGTGGATTACGAAATTGTAGGTGGGTATACTTGACATTTCTTTTAGATCTCATTGCCTTTGATTGTGTATAGGTTTGGCTGATTTTTTACAAGTTTTTGTTAAGTGTGGGATACATTATTGAGCGAGCGTCTCCACTTGACTCTTATGGCTCGAATGTCTGTTTTTTTTTTCCTGTTACTGCTTTGGTACAGATCGCACCGTTTCTCTGATCAACCTGAAATTTTGCACACATGTACATACCACCTAGGCGGATTGCTGTATAGTTTTTGAACAAAATCCGATCGTTGGTTATAAAAAAATTTTAAAAAAATGTTCCGATCGTTATGAAATTTTGCAAGATCAATAAGTACAACATTCTCTCCTATTTTACAAATTTTTAGCTAAATCGGTCAAGACATTAAAAGACTTATTGGTATGTAACATTATGGGAATGTCGTACTCGGGTCGTGTTGCACGTACCGGTGCTCGCTCAACAACGCGACGGGACTTTAGCGTTTTCCTAGTAAAACCAAATCGCCTTCAAGAGCCATTATATACCAGTAAAGTATAAGGCATATTATGTTCATGACAGGCCATGTGCTTTCTCAGGTCTATGTTGACTTGAAATATTTACTTGGTATATACTCTAGTGTAAAATAACACACAATAATTATCTAAAGTAAATAGTGTCCTACATTAGGGAAAATAATTTGATTAAAATATTTACGGGTGGAATGAAAATCCATATTGTTTTACAGCTCTTTACAGTGTCTTTACGTACAGCCAAACGCAGCGCGCGCAATGTTTTGCCACCAGCTCTTGGAACTGGCGGCAGGTCTAAAGCTACCCGTCTACCCGAAGATTCTTACGTAGGCCTACCCCCTGAGAAACCTACCTGGCAAGTATCTCCAGTGCCGTTCCCTCCTGCACAAATAAAACTTTCATGCAACTTGAAGTAAGGGCCAAGATGAGTTTTGCGCAAGGCGTCCTGGCATGTTGGCCGACTAGGAACTATCGGAAGCTCAATTTTCCTCAGGATGTTTTGAAAGAGCCCCTCCTGGCCTGCACAGAACAAACCAAGTAATAATAAACACTTGTTTAACTTTCAGGCCCGAATTAAATCTGTGAAAATTAGGTAAATATAAGCAAACAATTAAAGTTTTGCATTTTTTTTCTAAGAATTTTAGTATTTTTTTCATATTTTTAATCATGAATTTTAACGAATTTTGGGAAATTTTGGAATTTGAATAAAAGCTTCATTTTGAGAAAAAATTCAAATTTTAAATACATTCCTAAAACTAGATTTTTCCTAGATTTGTTTGCATATTTTGAATTTTTTGTATCTCAAATAATAGCATTATTAGAGATTTATTAATTTTCCGGGACAAACTGTTTTTTCCCCGATTGTCAGCCTTTTTAACAGATTTGTATTTTCTATCTTCTCAAAAAAAATTCACTTTTGGTTCTATTGGAATGTGGAAAAAATTATTAATTTATTATTTACAAAAAAAAAATTAAAAATTGGGGTCAAATTGAAAAAAGTATTATTTGCCCAGATAAAAATTGAAAAAGGTTATGGGTCCATATGGCGCTGTTGGGCCGGAAAGGGTTAAAACAATTGCAGTCTGCTCTTTCGAAATACTTGCTTTGTTTAAGAAAAGAGATCATGAGCCAAGTGAAATGTAATATCGAAACTTATCCCAAACAAAATTATAGCACATTAAATAAATATATTTTTTGCACGTCATTTTGTGACTGAACAAAGTTTGTCATAACGTGCACAGTGTACGACATATAAGCTATATCCACAAATATAATTTACATGTTTTCAATCCGATTTTAAAATTACATGTAGTACGTGTGTGGTTGTGTGGTTCGGTATTGTGGTTAGAATCTCTGCTTCCAATGCAGAATGTCGAGCGTTCGATTCCCTTATAAGGCAGAAGTATTTTAACTTTTGAAGTAGACTTAAGTCCATCAGATTTATAGGCTTAGGAATTTGTAAATGCTCAAATTTATTGTCACCCAGTGAAAATCAGTTTTATAGTTAGACTGAGATGGATAGACTATAAATACCAATTTATTTATTTATGTATTTTCGTTATTTATTTATTTATTTATTTATAGACAGGAATTAAAGAAGTGCATCCACCGGGGATTGAAACCGGGACCTTGGCTGTCCAGGCCATGTTCTTATCAATGAGCTATGAAGATACCAGATGAAATTCGGTCATTTCTTGGTTTGATAACACATTGTTAACACAGCCTAGATCCCGGGTTCAATCCCCGGTGGAGGCATTTTTTAAATTTCTTTCTATGAACCAACATAAGTCATATAGTCGCTTCCTATAAAACCAAGGTTAAACATTTAATTAATTAATTTATTTATTTATTGGTATGGCACCATGAGAAAAATGGAGAAGAATATGATCCCAAGACAAGCATTTGAAGGAGTGAATGAGAGAAGAAGAGTGGGAAGACCTAGGGATAGATGGCAAGACCAGGTACAAGCAGATGTGGAGGAGAGAGGAGAGGATTGGGCAGTGGTGGGAGATAGAGAGAGATGGTGGGAAGACAGGAAAAAGTGGAGAGAGTTGGTGTCACGACAAGAGAAAGAAATACACGAAGATCATGTAGTTCAAGAAAATGATGTGTCGAGCTTGGCAGACCGATACTGATTCCTGGGATGCCCAAGACCAATGGTGGAAACACCTCTTTACCCAACTATATAGTTGTTGGAATAAAGAGTAGCGATAGGCCTTTATTAATTAATTTATTTAATTTAATTTAATTTATTTATTTATTTACGTGTATCAACTTTCCTTGCCGTTAGTATAGCTTAGTAACAAATCTTTAAACATATATTGGTCAGAGTCGCGAGGAAAACACTGTTTGGCATTTATTAGGTGTGCGTAAATAATGATTTTAAGGTTTAAATTGAATATCGAATAGTTTATGGTTAATTAAAAGATAGTAATATTTTTTTTTAACGAAGTATATAACGATTACCGTATTTAATTTACTTAGTTGCAGTTCGCATCACACAAATTAAAAGGCATATCACAAGGTGCGCCATAATCGTTTAAACAATTTTATTTTTTTCAATAGACACGGGTAATAGTGTTCTTAAATGTATTTGTTCACAACTGATCTCGCAAAAGGTACGAAATGTAAAAACTGTCAATACCTTCATACCATGGTGGAGGTGCCAAGTCGGATTCGAAATTTGAATACAAAACTAGGGAACTGTCCTTCATTACCAAATTTGAATATGTCCCTACTAATAACCTCAAATACCGACCAGTAACATTTTTTATGCGTCCGGCTTTTATTAGCGCTAACTGTGAGCGAGGAAAAATTTGAACCGCGCTTCGCGCCGGAAAACGGCCATGCGCCATTGCAGGTGGGCTTGACGTCATCGTAAGGTTTGCCGAGGCGGCGAGCTGACAGTTCTGCCAATCAGCTTCCCCTCCTCACCTCACGATAACGTCACAACCAAAAGAGCGCGTACTTGAGTCTTTGTGCGGGAAGTCAAAACCTAGGAACTTTGAACATGCATAGAATCCAAAGATTTTATTTTTTATAGTTTATTTTAATTGCGATGTTTATTAAATTGAATATTACAAGTTACTTAATACGTGTAAGATATATTTGAAACCAAGGACAGTTCCCTGAATATTATTCTAATATTAGCTTTTTGCACACCCCTGGCATTTATGGCTCCTGTTCTGTCTGACTGTATTTATTTATTTCCGATTAGTTTTATTTAAATTTGTACGATTTATGAAAAATCAAGAACATGATTTCTCCCCAAACAAAACAAGACTTCCAACACATTTTAAGGCAAACGGGTTGGAAACCTTATTATTCCTACTTTTGTTCGCCTCTTGCCAGCATGATAAACAACATAATCGAAAATTTTAGTTTGTCGTAAGGTAGACTCTGGAGTATTCATAATTTTAGTTTCGTGTCCATACCAAATTTATCCTTTCCCCATCCATTAACGATACAGGCACTGGAATCAAAATTCTGTCCCTGGTTGGGTAGACAGACGACATCAATGTGCTCTTCTGCAGTGACAGGGTCTCGAAGCACGAGAAGTGCGATGTCGTTCAGCCGCTGATCTTCGTCGTAACCCTCGTGTATGATCACTTCGCTGACATTCCTCTCCTGATGAGGCAATAACTCCTGCTTCGTCTGCGTGTCCCACTCTCCGGCACGTATCTTCAGCGACTGAGCATCTTCACGATAACTAGAGTGTGTTTAACAAAAACGTATTAATCAAGCTATAGTAGCTAGGATAATATAATTGGATGAGCGAAGCGAAGACTTCAATTTCACTGACCCCCCAAAAAATCTAGCTCGTTTTATTTTATTTATTTATTTTTTGTCGGTTTGTTCGCTCTCTACCGGGACAACGGCATATGCGATCTTGATTAAAAATTTTAAGGGGACCTCCGAAAACTCTGAACTTAGACCTGCCACGTTTTTGGATACAATCGAAGAAATATTTCTCATGCATATCGTACTTTTACGATTTTTTTCGATATTTAGTGCGATATTTTCGTGACATTTGGGCCGATTCTGACCAAACATGTGGGGCTACAAAGTTCATGTTTTACATGGGCATTAGGGTTATGGTGATGTAGTACCTTTTGAAAGAAAAAATTGAAAAAGTTGGCCAGAATCCATATAAATAAAGGTATTAACATAAGTTTTTTTAGGTACATAATAACAATTAACAAGTTACAATATAAACTTGACAACAATCGCCTACAATTTGTTTAAAAAGCACTTGCAAAAGTAAAGAGATCTCACGCAAACTTAAAACTTACAAAAAAAACTCATCCATCAACGCGACTAAAAAAAGCGTTCGCGAAGCGGCCTAGTGTAAAATAAGGGATAGTCACTTAAATTCTTTTAGTACTAGGCCGCTTCGCGAACGCTTTTTTTAGTCGCGTTGATGGATGAACTTTTTCGTAAGTTTTTAGTTTGCGTGGGATCACTTTACTTTTGCAAGTTCTTTTTGAACGCATTGTAGGTGATTTTCCAGTTTATATTGTTACTTGTTAATTGTTATTAAAAAACTCATATTAAAACTTTTATTCTATGGATTCTGGCTAACTTTTTCAATTTGTTCTTTCAAAAAGCAATACATCACCATTATCTTAAAGTCCATGTAAAATATGAACGTTATAGCCCCACCCGTTTAGTCAGAATAAACCTAAATGTCACGAAAATATCGCACTAAAAATCGAAAAAATCTTAAAAGTACGACATTCATGAGAAATATTTCTTCGATTGTACCCAAAAACGTGGCAGGTCTAAGTTCAGAGATTTCGAAGGTCCCCTCCAATTTTCATCAAGATCGCAATTATGCCGTTTGCCCGGTAGAGTGCAAACAAACAGACAGAAAACAAACAAAAATAAAACAAAATAAAAAAAAACATTGGAGCCACATTTTTTGAGGGGTCAGTGAAATTGAAGTCTTCCCTTCGCTCATCCAATTATCTGTAACGAGAACGATCATGACAATGCTTATGGTACGATCGTACGATGGTATTAGTCGTACACCATCTTGAAATGTAATAGAACGAGCCAATATAATATAGGGTTCACGAAAGGCTAGAGCGTGGCTCAAGCACGACGCCGTGCGTTGCGCTTTCTTACTTTTCGGATTACTCGCAGGAAAATCAACATTGATCAACGCATATTTTCTACTATAATCGTACGGCGTTCCCTGTGATTTCACACTGCGTCCAGTCGTACATAATGCTGTGAACAGGAGAGAAGAAATAGCGTTGCGACATTTTGAAATAGAAGAGGTAGAGTAGAGTGACAGAAGCCCAGGGGCGGATACAGGAAGGCGACGCCCCCCCCCCCCCCATGACCCTATGTCGTTCCGATCACATCTTTATCTAATTTCAGATTTTTTAGCGTGCTTTTAGGCCTTTTCCAGTTGCAAATTTGCCAAAAAAAATCGCCGTTGGCGATGGGGGCCTTTCCAACTCAACTTTGATCGAGATTATTATGATCACCAAGTAACAACATATCACTACTCACTACCAACTATCACTATAACCTTTTATGTAATTTTAGATTTTTAAACGTGTTTTAGGCTTAACAAAGCTACAAATTTGCCGAACAAAATCGGCGATACGGGGCTCTGCCACCTCAATCAACTTTACCCGCGGATGGCTATAGACTCAAGTTTTGAAAGACTATAACCTCTCCCCACTACATTTCTCTAAGTAAATTCCGTACTTATCTTAATGACAGTAAAACAAAGAAGTCAACCAAAAATCACATGACTTTAAAATAAAGCTCCCCCCCCCACCCCCACCCCCGTCATGAGTCGAGGTTAGAATCGCCCCTGCACAAGCCAGAAAAAAATGACATACATTCGTTCACCTGAATCTCCCTTCATAGAAGAATGCTGGACTTACGAGTAGACGGTGTGTGCTGCAGTGAGCACCACCTGGGGGTGGATGAGCGAGCCGCCTCCCTGGTACATGCTGAGCTTGTGATCGCTGCCCTCCACGACATACACTCGACCATCTGAATCTCCCTACATAGAAGAATGCTGGACTTACGCGTAGACAGTGTGTGCTGCGGTGAGCACCACCTGGGGGTGGATGAGCGAGCCGCCTCCCTGGTACATGCTGAGCTTGTGGCTGCCCTCCACGGCCTCTTCCCTCAAGAGCGCCACCATCCACGGGAACTCGCCGAACTGGGCCTCCCCATCGATCACATCTAAGACGAAGGACAACCCATCGGGGTTGCTACGACCACATCCTGGACTCGTGTGGGTCGGCTCGGGAGTGGTGAGTTGGCCTGTGGGAATGATGCTAGGTGTCTTGCAGCACACTTCTATGGAGCTGGGACAGTCATAACTGGACAAATGAGACATACAGACGGTATAACACATTGCATATCTTCATAGCTCAGCCAGCCGGGTTAGTGGTGGTTTTATTTGGGGGGGGGGGGGGCGTCTATAAGTTACGAGTATTTTATATTAGCTTTGTTTTTTTACCCTAAGCTCTATAAGTCATTTGAAAGGTTATTGGTGCCAGTGACATTATAGTCGCCAACGCTACTTATAGTTGCATTGAATTGCATGGAAAAGCGTATTTTATCCCCCTAGCTCCCTGCTTTACATTCGACGAACATTAAGTGCGATTTTCGATTTTCAAAAGAAATATTTACTTGATTGTTACCAAAAACGTCGCATGTCTAAAATCAAACTTCGAATGTACCTACCATGAAAACTTATCAAGATCGGATTATTCGTTTGTCCGGTAAAGAGCAAGTAAGCAAGCAGACAGAATTTCACGCAAAATCGAACAAAAAAATTGATAATGTTCAATTTTCACTAGATATATTTATTTACTTGTAGGCCCTATACTACCAAAAAACGTAGCAGGTCTAAGTTAAAGAATTTGAAAGTCCACATAACATTTCATAAAGATTAGCTATTTGATTGGTAGATATCAGCGATAAAAAAGAAACCGCACATTAGTAAAAATATTTTAAAAATGCTTGAGCTATATTTTTAAGGTAGTCGTATTGCTATGGGTCGACGAAAAAAAAAT